>JAUTXW010003637.1:0-61483 GCA_030620095.1 Kuschelorhynchus macadamiae
TTGTACTTCTATCACTTTAAGACTAAAGTATAATATAATAAAGTTAGAATGTTTAACTCTAGGTGAACTAATCAGTATTATACGTAAGTGCTCAGTCAAGAGACAATATCTATACTGGAAGATATTTAAATGGATTTATTGATGTTCGATGTTCTTTGAATGCTTCGTATAGTTTTATCTGTAGTGTCTCGTTCAACATCGATTATTTTTGAGACTTTCTTTTTTTCTTCGGTGCAAAAGGAGCTCAAACGGTTTTACCTTCGCTGAAGTACTATACTGTCTAGAAATAATCTAGGGTACTTCCTTAAGTTTAATTGAGGACTTTTATTTATGCAATATCAAAGGTTAACACTATAAAATGGCATTTTAAAAGTGACAAATGTGCAAAAAGTATATTAACTATAATAGTTGAAAAAATGTAATAAAACAAAATAATAAATAAGCAGGTAAATGCAAAATAACGTTAAACCCAATAAGTGTCTTGTAAAATATTATTCTCTTTCACATATATTTAACTAGGCAGTTTTTTATTTATGTTTTAGTATTTCTACACATTTCTGTATCCAAATTAGCATAGAATATACTATAATATTTTAATAAATGCCAGGAATTTCTACACTATTACATATAGCCATAGAACATGTATACATAGCAGTGGCCGCTCGTGGTCAACTTTTCAGTGGGGTCAATATATACAACACAAGAGTCATCTGAAAAATCAGACACCCGAAACAATAAAAAGCCTTTGTTACTTGGCAACCGCATATCCAGGCAGATAAATCGTACATGTTTTTACAAAAACAACGATTTACTTCTTTCTCTTTATCTTTACTTGTTTGCTGAGTTTCAAATTTCGGCAGAGGTCGACTACTGGTCTTAAATTCGATTCGTTTCTCAAAGCCTTTTAGAACACTGTGGCTACCTTTTTTTAAAACATTAATTTAAACCACAAAATTAACAAACAAAATGTAAAATCTATAAAAATACGCAATCGTAACCACAACCCATCACACGATCCACATTAAACACATCAACTGACAAAAATATTTAAGTTTCCTCGGCGCGTATCTGACCCAAACTTTGCCAACGTAAGCTGTATATTATTTATGCGTCCTTGTGAAACTTTCATCGGGAATACTCGGGAAAAACCGCCTCCGTTTACAACCATGAGGCCAGCGCGGGCCGTCAGCCGTGACCGATGCGACGAAACGAAAAAAATTCCGGAGATCGCGGTGCGAGGTATCGATAGTGTGTCGTGGAATTAAGTGAACGGTCAACGAGTTTTTTATGCTTAGAATAATAAGGGAATTTCTAAATTAAAAAAAAAGATAAAGTCTAAATTATGTATTATTTTATTTATTTGTTTCTATTTGGAAATATGTATTGGGGGTTCATTGACCATATGACTTAATGGAGGAGCTGCCACTGATATATAGATTGGTAGATAATTGTGATCAATGTATAATAACATAGAATATTCTGGGTGTTCTATTGAAATAAACAAGATTTTTATATTTGAATGTGTTTTTTTGGACACAGAAAATTAAAGACTATATATACTTTTAAGCAAAAAAAAATCATACAAATATTGATTATTTTTACATGATATTTAATACTCCCAAAGGAAAAAATATTCTAATAGGGAGTTGTTTTTGATCAAAATAAAAATAATAACATAAAAAGCTCTCTGCACTATTACATATATAATACACAGCTGTTCACTTAAACGAGTTCACTATCCATATCTCGGAGTCCCTTCGTATTATCATCTTAAAAAAGAATTACAGCAAATGGGGCGCAGTTGCTAGGATGAACAATAATTTTAAAATAATCAACAAAAACTCAAGAACTAGATATCATTTTTATTACGTCATTGAAAATATAAGTTAATTTTCTACCATTTTGGTTCGAAATTTATTGTCATATCAATGAGTAAGACTATATAAGACGCTATGTCTTCTGAGCTCCTTGAGTGAACTGAATGAGCTTAGGCTCATTTAATTTTTTGTGAGCTAATCCGGAATTAGATCGAGTAACGCTCCCAACTGGCACTATTTATAACATTTACATTTGCTTTTTCAGTTTTCCTAAAAATTTTAAATTGAAAATTATAACTCTCTTACGATAGTTCTAAAGAGTAATAAAAGTTTTAACGAAACTACATCTTTATTAGTTTTTAAGCTATTAAAAGCTGTTGCTGTAAGCTATTTCCAAATAAGTGGACTAATTTGTATTTTTTTGGACAAAACCATTCATAATGAGAATACCGAAGTTAAATTAATCTCCAGCAGCGTCTCTAGACCCTTGCTGTTAAGGGGGGCAAGGCACAACAAACCAATTAGATATGCCGGTTGACCTTTAAAAATGCATAGAATTTTTAAGGTCTTATTTTTGACGAAAAAAAAAATAACTCGAGTAAAAATATATGTATTTTTTGTTATAATTATCGGAAAGTCTACAGTTTTTCAATCAACAAAAACAATCGTTTTTGAATAAAATATGACAAAATACTGGCTTTCCGATAATCTTAACGAAAAAACTTACTTGGGGCATTGTTTCTCAGGGCAGTTTTTTCTTCGTCGAAAAATAAAAACTTGAAAAGTCGATACGTTTTAGAAGTATTTTTCTTTAAAACGGTATTAAACTAATATGAAAACAATATTATTTTTGAATACTGGGCAGAATAGTATTTACAGCTTTAATAAATTATTTAAAACTAAAAAAAAATGCAGTATTATTCGCTAATTTTGGCTTTCCTCCCTTCACACTTGATCTAGATTTAAAGCCAGTCCAAACTTTGTCAGAACCAATATTTAAAAATTTAAAAAAAAACTGTAATTCTTACAAATGACGCCATCTTACCAATTGTTAAAAACTAGGAAGTACCACTCGATTCAAGTCCTAAAATAGCTAGAAATTCCTTTTGAAATAGGCCTAAGGTCATTTAACCCGGATAAGAGGTTCAGAAGATATGGCGATTTAAATATTTCATAAGTCAACAGCTCCCCTACTGGTATTGAGGGTGATATCGCAATAAGTTTACAACCAAGGTGATAGTAAATTAATTCAGCTTTCTAATGGGGTAATAAAAGTTACAGCTGGAGCTTTTGTAGAATTTTTAAAATGTATTGTTTACACTGGCAACTAAACTCAGAAACTTAAAAATATTTTTAGTTAATTGTTCTAGGCCATTTTTGCTATAATATATTTTTTCAAGACGCTAACATGAAGGACATCCGAGATATTGATAGTGAATGCCCTTAAGTGAACGCCCTGTATAATAGCATAAAATGATCAGAATAAAGCCAGCAATTTAAAAAAATCGGTAAATTTTCTTTATCAAAAACGTCCCTTCGTTATGATTTCTTTCCATTTGTTAGGAATAGTAAAGTGTGACCCAGTTTAGATTAGTGCATAGTCACAATAAATACATAAGTGTTACATATACTGTCTTTAAAAATATTTTTATTGGCCGCCAATTTGTTCAATCATATTGGATTCATACCAATATTTTACCAGTTTCTTTTTACCTATGCCACACTTGACTTTTAGGCATAATTTAAAATAAATTCACTAAGTAGTTTTTTCATTGCCACATACCGCCATTTTAATTCGCCATCTTAAATTCGCACTACAACTTTACTAATTTATCTTTATATCACACTTAATGCTTGCACAAAAACTGAAGTTAATTTAATGAATAATATTTTCAGGCTGATTTTGATAAATATTTTTTTAGGCCGCTATTTTGTTTTGCTGTCTTGGATTAGTACCAAAATGTTACCAGTTTATTCCTATGTAACTCTTGATATTTATGCAAAATTTGAGGTATATTGGATAATTTTTCAGTAATGACTTTTTAACTTTACTAATCGTTTTCGTTAACAATCCTCTTGTTGTTATATTAGAGTGATGTATTATTTGGGGCTAGGATCAAGTAACAAAAAAACAAAAGTTCCTTTTTAAATTGCCGACGTTTCGAAACTTTATTGTTGCATCTTCAGGATATACATATAGATTCTATATCCTGCGTCAAATTTACTCTGTTGGTCCGCAGATATTTCCCAGATATTATGTTTCTAAATAGTTTTCGTTAACGATCCTCTTGTTGTTACGTTCGACTTGGTGTATTATTTCAGTTAGGATACGGTGACAAAAACAACTTTGTGGTTGCACCCTTAGGATACAGATTTGATATCCTCCATGAAACACATATTATCAGGTCTTTGCCTACTTGGTGCGCAGATATTTCCTAACCCCAAATAATACACCACTCTAACATAACAACAAGAAGAACTTTAACAAAAACCAATTAGAAACTTAATATCTAGGAAAATCTGCGAACCAACGCAGTAGGTAAAGACTGACAATATCAGTTTCATGCAGAATATCGAATCTATATGTGTGCTGAGGATGCAACAATAAAGTTGCGAAACAGCTAGGCAGACCGACAGACGGAACGTCGGAATTGATAAAGCATGTTTTTTGGCATCTAGGGAGGCTAAAACGGGAAGATATGTAAAACGTAAGAGGGTGATTTTTTCACGATTACAAAAATTTTATTTGGCCGTGATTTTGTTCAACCATCTTGAATTAATACCACAATTTTACTATTTAACTATAACACAATTAGCTAGGGCACACAATTTGAATTCAATCCGGTATGTAGCTTTTCAGGCTGAATTTTTATATATTTTATTTAAATTCAAATTCAAAATATCAATTAATGTCAAAGAGAATATATCTTGTTGACAAAGCGAGTAGTTAAAAAATATATATAAAATGCAATAATAAAACACAAATAATAAAAAAAGAAAAACACAAAAAATTAAAAATTTTTGTAACAAGAGCGGAAAGGAATGTACCGAAAAACAGCCATAAAATAAAAATTAATGTTAAGCCGCCATTTTGTTCCGGCCATTCTAGATTCATACCAAAATGTTACCAACAAAAACCTTTTTGGGCTTTTTCGCAACTGAATAAAAATATTTAACTTTAAATTAATTGAAGCAAAAATAATGTAATATTTGCTTCAATTAGTTTAAAGTTAAATATTTTTATTCAGTTGCGAAAAAGCCAAAAAAGATTTTTGTTTGTCAATCTATACGCAACAAATAATAATCTGAACACATTTAAAAATGTTACCAGTTGATTCCAACATAATACTTGGTGTTTTTGCAAAATTTCAGATAAACTGGATAAAGTAGTTTTTTAATAACATTTTTTTAAGATTTCACTATGTCACCAATTTGTTCCGCCACTTTTGATTTTTACCAAAATGTTAGCAGGTCATCCCTATGTAACCCTTAATTTTTGACCAAAATTTGAAGTCAATCGGATAAGTAGTTTTTTAGCTACGCAGCGAACAGGCAGACAGACAGACAGACAGACCGATGGAATTGAAAACATGTTTCTCGTCATCTAGGGATCCTGAAACCCGAAGATCTGAAAAAATCTCGGAGTGTGATTTTTTCACGATTGTAATACTTCCCTTTAAGAGGGAAGTAAAAAACGAGAAATACACAGACTGTTCTATTTAAATTAAGAGAGTTTATATTGGTCGCAGGTAAATAACACACACCTATTGTATACAAAAATTAGATAAATAAAAATTTACTTTAACTGTACAACTAGCATCTTAGACTTCCTCATTCAGTTTTGAGATATGGTACATTTTTACTTACTGTACATACATAAACATAAATGTCTTATTTTCAGTAAGAGTACACGTAAAACACAAATTTTGCTCTTTCGTTTGTATCGTATCTCCGAGTGATATATAAATCCCTTCCGAACGAGAGGTCTCGAAATTAATAATAGAAAGTTTCCTTTTCACCTTCATAAATTAGATGTTTGGTAAGGAATACTAATAAATGTGAAACCTTTTAAATTTTTATTACAAGTGTTTCTTTATATATCTTTCTATGTGGAGAATAAATCTCTAAATCCTTGCAGGGACTGTAATTTTTTCTGCTGTTCGAGGTTAAAAGTCGTTTTCAAAACCACAACAGGCAATTAAACTATACAAGGAACAAACAATTATTATTTACTTTCAATAGAGCTTTTTACATTTTCTTTTATAAAAAGTCAGGTTTCTTCGTTAATTTTGCGAGCTCCTTCCTCTCTTCGTCTTAATTATCTTTCAGAATATTCCATTAATTAGAAGATTCAATTTAACCAGGCGTAATCCCAACAAGCTGTTTTAATAAACCTTAATTATTTAGTAATTAACAAAAAGTTCTTTATTAGAACCAGATTTTTTAAATTAGTTGTGCGCCACAAGCTAAACGTACTCCATTTTCTTAGATATGTTTGAGTGTTAAGTATAGAGTGGGCAACTAAGAAAATCTCAGAAAACGGTATTAACACAGCTTCGGGATTTTTTTAGAAAAGAGACCAAGGGAAATTGCTGGAAACTATTTTCAAGTTTCTAGGATTACAAGTAGAAAACATAACCCTAGTAGCTAACTATGCAAATAGTATTTTCTCTTTAATTACAGTTATTGCTCTAGTTCTTCGAATAGAGTAGTGATTTTCTAAAATTTAAATAATAATAGCTTCGTTTTAGATTAATGAAATATAGCAAATTTGATCTCATTAGAAAGATCCCTTGTCGCTTTTAAATTTGCTTTTTACCCTTGATCGGTGACCATAGGTCCTACAGTCCGACAAAAAGGGGATGCCTAGGTAATTTTAGCTGGGCAAATGCCCCAGCGCTGCGCGCCTTGATATTTTTCTACTTTTAAGAAGCAAGTCTTCCCGCCGCGAGCCAGTTCTCTTAGACCCGCATACGAGAAGGACACGCATTTCGGTTTTCTGGACCGAACGTCACCGAAGTCGTATTCGGACCGACAGACCATCGTCACCTGTACTGTATATCTTTTAAATATTTTACTCAACTTTAGACGGTAAGTAATATTGGTTCTATTCAAATACTCTAATTACATATAAATTGTTTTAATATTGGTATTAAGGCTTTGTTATATATTTATGAGAATGAGCTACGAAAAGCGAAAGAGTTTGTTGGAGATAGGGAAACGGCACCAAGAGAGGATAAAAGTCACAATGATGAAGAAGACTGTGTGGAAGCAAGAAGTGAAAATTCCGAAAGTGAGCAAAATCTTGAAGAAGCAGAAATTGAAGAACTAGTTTTATCAGGCCAACAGGATGTTCTAAGAAGTAATAGCGATGATATGAATCAAAATGAAAAAACACAAAAAGAAAAGGTTTTATTCTATAGTGGCAAGGATAAAAACACTATATGGAAAAAACATTGCCAATCAACGGCTTTAAGATTCAAGACTAGGAAAAAAACATTGTAACGCAGCTTCCTGGTGTAAAACAAGGTGTCAAAACTTCAAAAGACCCTATAAACATATGGAGATTACTTTTTAGCGAGTTTGGGATTAACATAATTGTAAAATATACTAATCAACATATAGACAACTTTGCACGTGGAAGATATTACAAAGAAACTTATACTAGGCCGACTGATAATATTGAAATCGAAGCGTTGATTGGTTTGCTGTACCTAAGCGGAGCAAAAAAGTGTAGCAGACTTAGTGCTGAAGAAACTTTCAGTACAGGTGGAAGTTCTGCAGAGATGTGTCGATTAACAATGTCTATGCAACGTTTTCTGTTTCTCTTGAGACATCGTTGCTTCGATGATTAGGATACACGACTTACCGGGAAAACTACTGACAAGTTAGCTCCTATTCGAGATATTTTTCAGAAAGTGATACAAAGTTATATATAGAGCATTTCAGTGTTTCTCAATTTACAACAGTAGATGAAATATTGGTAGGGTTTAGAGGAAGATGCAACCAGCAAAGTATTGTGTAAAAATATTTGCTCTGTCGGATGCCAAAATATTTTACACTCTAAATATGGAGGTTTACGTTGGCAAGCAACCTAAAAGATCGCTATTCGAAGTAAATAGCTCTCCGACTGATGTTGTTGTTAGATTAATTGAGACAATTAGTAAAACCCGTAGAAACGTAACAACTGGTAACTGGTTTACCAGTATTGACCAGTGCGAAAAATTACTAAGAGACCACCAGTTAACCCTCTTAGGAACGGTTAGAAAAAATAAGAGACAGCTACCATCGCAGTTTGTAGAGGGTAAGGATATCAAGCATTTTTGGATTCAGAGAGAACTGTATCCTCGTCTCACATAATCCAAAATTGAAAAAGAATGTTTTGCTTATATCTTCAATACACGATGAAGATAAAGTTGATAAAGCTACTCAAAAACCTTCAGTGATTTTGGCTTATAATAAAACAAAGATTGGGGTTGACATGGTTGATCAGTTGTCTGCCAACTATAATGTAGCACGCAACACCAGAAGGTGGCCAATAGTAGTTTTCTATACTTTGTTAAATGTAAGTGGCATAAATGCATGTCATTTATAATTGTAACCAAGAAGAGGAAGATCAAAAACTAATGAGGCTTAAATTTTTAACAAGATTAGCAATTAGCCTTAGTAGAAATCATTTGGTTAGAAGATACGCAGATCAACACGTTCCAAGAAATATTCGTGACAGAATAGGAGAAATGTATAATCTTGCACCCCATACCAATCCTAACGTAGGCGATGAATTGGCACACTCTGTACGATGCCAAGTTTGCACATCAAAACAAAATCGAAAAACGAAATACTTTTGCAATATATGCAAGAAGATTCTATGTCTTCAACATTCCAAAATTGTCGGCGCCCATTGCCTTGAAGATAGACTTTAGAATCATTTTTAACATTATTTTTAGATTTCTTTTGTATATTAATTCTTACTTTTATGTTATATAACATGTTTTATTTTAATAAAACTTTTTTTAACAGTTATTACAGTTGCATTTTTTATACATATACAGTTTTGTAGCCTCCATGGGTCTGATAGACCGACGTCACCGCTTATGTCATTTTTAAACAGTTTACCTACCTAGGGTTAAGTTAGATCTTTTTGGTGTTTGCTATAGTCACTGGAGGGCGCTATTTGCGCTAAAAGCGACAAATTTTGTGGTTTTACTTGAACTTTTCAAATATATTGATACACATATTTTGATATAGGTTAAAAGAAAACTAAAGATCGAACAAATCTGTGGAAACACAAAGCTGCCATCTTTAATCTTATTGCCAGAAGGAATTTATTTTATCTTTTAAAGGCCACTAACTAGTAAATACTCTATAAATTACAAAAAAGTTTATTTTTTTGTTTTAGAGTTATGATAATAATAATACTAATCAAAGAACCGGCATGGCAGAAAAACTAAAATCTGTTCATGACGTACGTAGACTATCAGAAGGCTTTTGATTGCGAGCCACACGATTGGCTTCTGAAGGTGCTTGAAATATACAAAATCCATCCTAAACTTAGAACATTCTTTGATCACACAATGAAGGTGTGGACTACACTGCTATCTATCAATTATGGCGAACACTCAGATCAAACTGAGATCAGGATTAGAAGAAGCATTTTCCAGGGTAATGCTTTTACTGCAGTATGATCTTGTCTGGCACTTAATACGCTATCCCGAACTTTAAATAACCACTTACTTTATGTTGATTATCTGAAAATATTTGCTTCTACTAAAAATACCTTGAATCTCTTCTCCGCTTAATAGATGAGATGTATCTTGCCCATATTATGTATACTGTCACATTGCCATGTAATTCGACATCAATATGTGTCAGACTGCCTCTGTTACTAGAAGAAAGTTACGCCATACACGAGCACTGGAGCTGGATGATCCCCTATGGCTGACGATCCATATAAATTTCTTGAGGTGCCTCAAACTAAGGTAGGGGAACCAATCTAACGGAAATCCTAGAGAAAACATGTCAAGAGAGGTTAAAGTCGATAATAACAAAAGTAATTAACAGTTTTGCCATGCCATTGTTAAAATGCTCTTTTGAGATTATCAAATGAACACCGACATGGAAAATATTTATAGAATAATTAGTATTACGCTCACTAAGTTTAGAATGTATTATCCGAAAGCTTCTATGGAACGGGTAACCTTTCCAAGAGACTAAGAAGGAATAAGCCTGACAGATGCTGTCGACGTATGTCGCTAACAAATTCAAGGCCTCCGCAAATACTTCCACCAAACACGCAACGCTGGCAAAATAGCGGCAGAACTAAACTACACGTCACTAAACCTAAGTAATACTGACAACTTTAATGGGTTAATAGCTAAAACTACTCTGGAAAAGAATGATATTTGGGCAGCAATAGAATTGCGTGGACGATATCAACAAGAGCTGTAACCTAACAACGGAAATAAATTAGCATGTATTCAATGGTTAAAAAAATGGTGGTCTCATATTGGAAACAGAAGGATTCATGATCGAAATCCAGGAGCGAGTGATCAATAACATAAGTCATACTAAATATATATTTAAAAAGGATGTTGGAATCGATAAGTGCCAAACATGCAATACTCAGCAGGAAACGATCCAACACATCCTCTCCGCTGTTCAAGTACGATTGTCAATAAGTACACTAATCGACAAAATAAGGTTACATTCTGCATGAAGTGGTAGATCATGTTTAATTGTTTACATTTGAAAACGATTTGAAACAGTTAACATTCAAAACGTTGTGAAAACTAAATAATAAATACATTGAATTAGCTTGCAATTATAGTGTACACAGAATTGATCAAACACACTCCATATATCTCCAAGATGCAAAATTTGTAATAGAAAACGACAAAAAGAAAATTTTTGGGTCAAAACTTTTATGAAGGATATTGAGGTCAAGCACAATAGACTTGACCAAATACTTATCAATAAAAAAAATAAGATTATTTACCTCAGATATATCCATCGCCAACATGAATTACCTGAATCCAAAGACGGCAGAGATACTGCAAAAATACTTGGAATTAAAAATATAATTAAAGAAATGTACCACATGGACTGGATATCGTATCACTAGTCGTCTCCAGCACCAGTGTAATCCCAAAAAAAAACTTGAAGATTTTCGAAGTACACTGGAATTTCCTGCAAATACTTGCGGTCTGTCATTCTGGATGTAACACACATTGTCCGTTCCTTCCTGGACACGTAGATTCAAAGAGCACCTCTTGGCCAGAGCCAGATGACCTGTTTTTAAGACCTGTAAACAATGAAACCAAAAATTAATAAAATTAATAACAAAAATAATGGGTATTAAGTAAAACATTATTTATCTTTCAAGTTATTCTGGCAAACCCATACTAAAGATGTACAAATATTCTAACAAAGAATCTTTTGATGAGCTTACAATTAATTATAATATATTTAATTAATTAAAAATTATAATCCAAATTTTAGGCATGAAATAATGTCCACATATATTTTAATAGATATTTTGTTTGTGAAAATTTAAAAAAATAATATGAAATCATGTGATAATTGATAAAGTACCGATTTGCCTCTAAGACTAGGAAACGCATTACAGTTTAGTCAGAAACTCGGTAATATTTTTACATATTTCTGTATTGTAAATTTTCTACTTTTGCTTCACAGCCTACTTATTTATAGGTCTACTTATTAGTGTAACAGGTCTACTTTAGACCTTAATATTTGTATTGTTTTGTTGAAGTAAATTCACTTTTGTAATAAAGTAGCTAATATCTTTGGTTATGTCAGCTTGGGGTTTTCATTGAGTTGTTCAATTTTTAGACTTATGCAAAAATTATCTGTAAATCTTATTAGAAAATTTTGCAGCAATAACCAGAAAGGCATAATTTATTATTAGTTTAAACCGAAGTTATTTAACATTTAAATTTCCAGCCACTTTATTTGAGAAACCAGTAGGCGTTCCGCTCACCTACGCGGGAGTATATAGAACTCATTTTTTTGGAGGATATCGGCTATACGCTTAATATTCTCATATTTATGTTTCGTTTTAAATTTTAACTTTCATCATTATAGTTGCCGTGCTCTTCGGGCACATAATTAATCGTTTACTGACCTTGGCTCAGCTGGCCACGCCACAAAAAAAGTTTTGTATCTTTTATAAAAAAGTTACCTTACCTAAAGCTGATCATAATTCAACGGACCACGACCAAACCATACATTTTAAAGATACGGAAAAAAGTTTCATTTCTTTGAGCTATTTAACTTTAGTTTTTACCAAAAAAGTTCAAAAACCTATCTATCCTAACCTAAGCTAAGGCTGACTTTAGCTCAATAGGCCACCACCAAACTATATTTTTTAAAGATACAGAAAAAGTTTCGAATAAAAAAGTTTCGTTTTGTCGAGATATTTAATTTTAGTAAAAAATAAAATAAAACCAATAATTTTCCAGATAAGCAAAGAAAGCATGAAAAGTTTGGTTCACGGTTGCGCAAAAACGAAAAAAGAGACAAGCACGCGGGTGGGAGAATGTACAAGACACCCAGAAAACTTATCAAATAGACATTTTGAGCTTCGCACATAAAAGGTAAAAGTCAAAAACCGAAGGGTCAAGGTCAAATCTTTAAGATGGGTTTTTTTGCTTATTTTTTCCGTAATTAGCGTCCAAAAATACGCCCGATCCCCTTTTTTTCGAAAATCGAAACTTTCAATGTGTGATCCATTCCTTTCACGTAGGAAAAAAAGCTGGAAAAAAATAAAAAAAAAAGACAAAGGGTATCGCTGGGGGTATTCACCACCCTGTGAACCCGATTCCATATTTTTCTATGTCGCTCCATGGTGGCCCTGACAAAATGACAGCTGTTAAATTTTGTCAGACAAAAAATAGATATCATTTTCAGTTTTCCCGAAAATTCTACGCCCGATTGGTAACTTGGGTTTTCGATATGTATCTCTGGTTTGTCAAATTTCGCCAAAAAAAGTCATTTTCAGTTTTTCCGGAAAATTCTAGGTCCAACTGGTAACTTTGATTTTCGATATATATCTCTGGTTTCGACGTAATTCCAATTTTTCCAATACCCCTCTATGCTCCTTTCATGGTTAGAGACTAGAGTGATAAGTTTAAGTACAAAATTGATCATAATCTTTTGTAAATTATAATATAGTGTTACGTCCCTACCACCCAAGAAATACATTTCTATTGGTGTCAAAGTTTTTAAAATGATCTAATAAAAATCCTGTGTATTATCACTGCTTTTTTAAATGCCAGGAGAACCTCAATAATTTAAAGTTTTAAGAATAGATTTTAATGTTAGCTTTAAAGATGACTCATAAAACTTTAAGTCCTATGTTTTAAATTAGTTTTAATAATTTTTAAGACAGTCATTAAATGCCTTAGTTAGAATAGTACACGCTTTAAAACCATTATTAATTAACTAACTAACCTAACCTAACCTAACCTAGAACATTCAAAATGGTTTTGATGCCATAACAAAATTTAATTTTTAAAGTAATGATAATACATTTTTCTTCTTCAAAATTATTAGTTATTTTAAGACAAAAATAAAGCAGACAGTCCATCATATATATTATTATTCCAAAACAAACTTGTGTTAAAACTAGTTGATGTTTTATACGAAACCTTTTTTGCAGAACAACAGAATTAAAATTAGAAAATAGGTTCGTTAAATAGAGACAACAAATGCAATAAACTTTACCCGGTCATTTCGAAAGACAAAAGAAATATTATTGTAAAATAGAGAATTGTCAGTTATCCTTGGAAAATGAAGATCATACATGTAATAGTATTTATTCGTTGTCCGCATCAGAAATATGTTTATTAAAGAATCAATTTAAGAAGAAAAAGTAGCAGCAGTCTACGAGAACTGCAAGAATTTTTGAGATACAGTTATTTGAATTAGCGAGGATATAAGATGATAAAACGACACAATGAAACATCTTATATAATTGAAAATGAGATTAGGAAATCAAATATTAGTTATAATATAAATAAACAGAAATAATCAAATGCATAACATATTTTCTATTTAGCCTTCCTTTTAATTGTTTTTGATAAATAAATAGGAAAAGATTTACGTAGTTTTACAGCGTTTTTGCTTTTTTAAACTTCCCTAAAGCATTGCTCAATCCAAATTCCTACTTGCTACGTTAGAATTTCCTAAAATTTTTCCATCATTTTGTATACTATTTGGAATAATATTTTAGAAAAGTAGTCGTATACTACACTTATCATATAAACAATGCAATTTTAATTGTGAAGTCACGTCCCGCTTTTTTATATTTGTAGGGGAATAAGTCACAAGCTCAATATTGGACAAGTTTTTTATTACTAATAGTGTTAAATTTTTGCCAACGTTTCGATAGTCTGGTTTCTATCTTCTTCAGGGCTACAATTAAAATAATCATACAAATAACAAAGTGTTTTTTGAAAAATTGAACCAACAATAACAAAATGTACGAAGTCCAGTGTGCTGACATAGAAATATGTATATAAATAAATTTATAGTTGAAGCTAGCTATAAACAAAGTTTAACTATAAATTTATTTATATACATATTTTTATGTGAGTACATTAAAGCGTGTACATTTTGTTATAGTTCGTCCAATTTTTCGAAAAATTATTGTTATGTTTATTTTAATTGTAACCCTGAAGGGATAGAAACCCAACTATCGAAACATTGTCAAAACTTTAAAACTTTCGGCCATGAAAATCATGTCCAATATTGAGCTCGTGATTTATTCCCCTACAATGTATTTTTCTATGCAAAAAAATGCATCTACAATTTTTTACAAAAGAGCCATACTGTATGTAAAACAAAGTGATAAAAAGACAATTAAGAAGGCTACACATGAGATTCAATATCATTGGCAGATTTATACCAAATTTTGATGTGTTCATATGTTAAGCACTTTAGATTTTTACGCAATAAGAGTAATTCATCTTTTCAAAGTAAAAAAACGGATCTTGAAAATCTGACAGCAAAAATTAAATTATTCCCAGCAATTCTTCAGCGGTTACATTATTGACGAGTTCTTTTTTGCATATTTGTTCTCGAAGAAAAAGAAAACTGCTTTCAACAAAGTGACGTTACCTATATACGAGTCTACATTAATTTGGCCATTAAGAGCAACATAAAACTTTTAGTGCCCAGGTAGGTAAAGCGAGAAGGTAGACGCCACTAAACTTGGCTTCCCTAACTATCGATTTTTAATTAACAATTATAACTTTCCCCGGCCAAGTATATCGGACAAGCTTGTTAATTACCCGCTATTTAGTTATATACTATAAAGTTATATATTTTTAAACGAAGTAACAATTTAATACAATGATTATAACAATGAGTTCCATGGTATTTTCTTATTTCAAACTCTATTTAGTTATTTAAAATATGTCCAATGTTACCGTTATTAATTGAATAAATATAAAGTATTTAAACCTATGCTGTATAACCCAGTTTAATTGAAGTTTCGTTCTTTAAATCAAATTTGAATGGGGTTAAATTATAATTTTTGAGTTTTTTTTTAACCGACTTCAAAAAAGGAGGACCGGTAGGTATTTTTTTCGCGCGTATTGTCTAAACAGCTTGGCGATTTTAATGAGTCAAAACCCCAAATTGTTGAGGACGTTTCTCTGGTTGTCCCATATATTTTGATTTGAAATCCGTTTACCCGTTTTTTTGTAATAATAATATTTAAAAAAACTCAGGTATAAGGGCGATAAAGGCAGCGAGGTTTAAAATAAATTTACATTTTTTTAAATATCCTTTTCAAACTAAAGAATTGAGGTGTGTAATAGACATACATCCCCATTTGCTAAAAGGTATCTCTTTTGCTATCCCTTTATGTGTGCAGGGTGACCATGAAAATGTGCAACCTCAAAATTTAGTATTTTACTTGACATTTTCGAAAAATGAACATTCGGTGTGAATAAAACGTTATTAGCCGACTGCCCTCATTACAATTTCTAACCGACTTCAAAAAAGGAAGAGGTCATCAGTTTGACCTTATGTATTACTTCTCTCGTAAAAGGGAAGTATTGTAATCGTGAAAAAATCACTCTCCGAGATTTGTTCAGATCTTCACGTTTCAGGCCCCCTAGATGACGAAAAATAAGTTTTCTCAATTCCATCGGTCTGTCTGTCTGTTTGAGTTGTCTTAGTAAAATGTTCAAAACATTATTATTACAAAACTATTCATCCAATTTATCTCAAATTTTGCAACAACATCAAGTATTAAATTGGAATCAACTGGTTACATTTTGGTGCGACTCCTAGATGGCGGAACAAAGTGGCGGCTTATTGGTCATTGGCAATTTGGTTTGGTTGGCAATATTAAAAAAAAATTGTTAGAGTGGTGTATTATTTCGGGTTAGGATCCAGAAAAAAAAAACAAGTCTTTTTTTAAATTATCCACGTTTCGGAACTTAATTTGTGCATCCTCAGGACACATATAGATCCCATATCCTGCAGGAAACCCATATTATCAGTCTTTACCTACTCCGTAGGTTCGCAGATGTTTCCTAGATATTAAGTTTCTCAATGGTTTTCGTTAACACACCTCTTGTTGTTATGTTACAGAGGTGTATTATTTGGGGTTAGGGTCCAATAAAAAAACAAATGTTTATTTTTAAGTAGTCGACGTTTCTCAACTTTATTGTTGCATCCTCAGGACACATATAGTTTCTATATCCGCGATGAACCTCATATTATCAGTCTTTACTTACTTCATTCGTCCGCAGATATTTCCCATATATGCTGTTTCCATGGTTTTCGTTAACGATCCTCTTGTGGTTATGTTAGAGTGGTGTATTATTTGGGGTTGGGGTCCAGTAAAGAAACAAATGGCTTTTTTAAATTGTCGATGTTTCGCAACTTTATTGTTGCATCCTCAGTACACATATATAGATTCTATGTTCTGCATGAAACCCATATTATTAGTTTTTACCTATTACGTTGATCCGCAGAAATTTTCCAGATATTAAGTTTCCAAATGGTTTTCGTAAACGATCTTCTTATTTTTTTGTTAGATTGGTGTATTTTTTGGGGGTTAGGATCCCGTCTTAAAAACAAAAGTTTTTTAGGACACCTATATAGAGTATATATCCTGCATGGAACCAATATTATAAGTCTTTACCTACTCCCTTACAGATATTTCCTACTTATTAAGTTTCTAAATGGTTTTCGCTATCGATCTTCTTGTTGTTAGTGTGGTGTATTTTTAGGAAATATCTGCAGACCAACGGAGTAAGGGAAGACTGATAATATGGGTTTCATGTAGGATATAAAATCTGTGTCTTGAGGATGCAACTATAAAGTTCCGAAACGTAGATACTTAAAAAAAAGGCTTTTGTTTTTTTACTGGATCTCAACCCCAAATAATACACCACTTTAACTTAACAACAAGGGGATCGATGACGAACAGTTAGAAACTTAATATCTGGGAAGTATCTGCGGAGTAGGTAAAGACAGATAATATGGAGTTCAATTTAAGGTGGCGGAACAAAATGGCGGTCAAATAAAATTTTTAAAAAATCAATGTAAAAAAATATTGTTCAATTGATTTTGCAGAAAAATTAGTTGTGAAAATGGCATAAACTAGCATATTAAAAAAAATTTGAAAATGATGGAATGGCGGAAATTTTGCTGTTTTTTTTTGTTTGTATATCGGTTATTCCGCAATGGTTTGACCAATTTAGATCAAATTTTCAGAGGACATTCAAGATATTGCCGGAGTGTTCCCATACCAAGAATATTTAAAAAATGTTAAAAATGGCGGAATGGCGCCAACTTGTTTTATACTCCAAGATATATTGAAAGAGGTTTTTTTAATATTCTACTCTCGCGTCTCGATTCTATGCGTTCACTATTATATCAGGTAAAAATATTATGCAGTGGACCGTTTGTTAAATCTGATTTTAC
Source organism: Kuschelorhynchus macadamiae (assembly GCA_030620095.1). Lineage (NCBI taxonomy): Eukaryota > Metazoa > Arthropoda > Insecta > Coleoptera > Curculionidae > Kuschelorhynchus > Kuschelorhynchus macadamiae. The sequence continues at coordinate 17,781 of JAUTXW010003637.1, forward strand.
AATAAAATTCGTATAAATAAAACTAAAGAGGATAAAATAGTTTTTCTTTAATGCGCTAAAAAGTGAAAAATAATACTTTATTTCACCTTGAAAATTTTACTCCTTGACGTTGGCGCCAAATTAATAAAGACAGTAAGACCTTATAAACATACTATTAGACATCAAAATATCGAATTGACTGAATACATGATTTTGCATTTGTGATTAACTCAGAATAAGTTTAGCGGCGACTCTAAGAAGTAAAATTTTCATAGTGGAACAAAATATTGTTTTTCAAATTTTAGTGCATTTTTTGAAGTGGTTCTATTTTTTACCATTTTTTAATAATTTATTAATTACAACATACTTTTTGTACAGTTTTCCTATTACTGGTATCAAGACCTTAGGCGTTAAAAGTATAAATCATAATAAATTTAATTAATAAAATACATGTACCTAAGATAATTAAATCTAAAGACTCAAATACATAACAACATAAACATAAATAGATATCATATCAATATAAAGACATGCAATATATAAACACGAATAAGTACCGTGGCAATATAAAGATATTACTAGGGATGGGCAATAATAGATTTTACCTAGGTAAAAAATATTCGATATATTTTAGTCAATCGTACCTATCGATAAAAGCGACAAAGGTCATTTTGAGAGGGAACGTCCTAAAATAAATCAAGGAGCAAAAATAAGATCCTCACCTTCAAACATATTAACTTATTAACCATTTCATAACTTTAGCGTACTTGCAAGAAAAGTCTTCGCTTTCATAAATCTGCAAAATTGGAATTACGTAGATGCCTTTAAGCACTCGAGAAGTCATGTATCTCACTCTACCATTTAAATATTGACTACTATCGGCAACCTCTCCGGTGAAGTGTCACAGCGATTCCATTTTCCATTTTCTTGTGCCCAGTTCCAAAAGTTGGACCTCAAAATCTTTTTTCCTCATCTGCGAAACACCAAAAAGACAAGTGAACTACAAAAAACTGCCAAAAAAGCATTTAGCTTTATAAATATTAATATGTAACCCATTTAATAATTTTAGCGTCCTCGTAACAATTCAGCTAGCAAACAAAAGTCCTCAAATTCAAAAATATGTAACTCATTTAATAATTTGATACCTATGCGTAGTTATGGGTATTATTTGATGCCTATCGGCACTTGTTGGGCAAATGTCGATATATCGATCTTTATTTATTTACCTGTTATTATTCGATATTATCGATATCGATAAAATGGCCACCCCTAGTAGTTTTTATCATCCGCACAGACTTGTAATGTCCTAAAAATATTTTGCAGCTTGAAGCTCCTCGCCCCATTGTGTTAAAATTGAAATGACTCCCATCAGAGGATTGAATAAACTTTTATTGGTTCTCACATTACATAACTGTAATCCATTTCTGCTTTTTGTTTGATGGTTATGTATTTGATCATTAAATGTTAATAATGTGTTATAATTTAAGTTGTAATTAAGGATTCTAGAGTGTCCTTGAAAGAGTTCGCATCATATGAGAAATTACGCAGCTTTATCAGAATTTAGCATAGACAATAATTTTTGCTTTATTAAGTATGAAAAATGGTTTATTAGGAAACAGTCATATGACTTTTTTTACCTATCAAAAATCATATTTTTTTAATAGAAATCCAAGAAGAAGCAATTTCTGTACCGACTTTTGGCCAGCAATTCCAATTTTTAGTTTTTAAAACTTTCCAAATTATTAAAAATTTGAAATAATTTCAAATTTCTATTACGCTTCTGAATCAGTTATTTATTATTTTAATTTTAATGTGTTAATAAAATGTAATGTGAGTAATCTATACCTATAATTCCCAAAATAACGACAACTTGAAGCAAAGTTTAACATACTTTTAAAAAGTTATTTTTTTTATTGGAAAATGTTATCTGCCGGACACCAAAATGACACATGAACTAGAAAGAACTGCCCTCACGAAAGAGGGCACTCCCAACTTGACAATTGGTACAGCTTAAAGTAAGAGCGTATGTATACTGTCTTATCTGTGTTAACTTTTAATTTATTCTGCAATAACCCTCTAACGTTAATTGTCTCGAATTTGAAGCCATAAACCTGGACCTATAAAACACTGCATTGTATTCAGTAAATATATGGTCACGTCTCGAGAATTGAACTTTTTGTAGTGACAGTATCATAAGTCCAAGCACAGATCCCTGAGGGCTACACATTTATTTATTAATTTGTGACTAATTGTTGTTGTGTTCTTCAATACAGGTCATGGTATTAGCAGCGGAGTAGTTGTCTCTGTGATTCCATTTTGTGACATTGTTCTACACGGGGCCTCGCTAGTGTATGGAGGCCTGATGAGCTCTAAAAACTCTAAATCGTTGTCTGACTAAAATGGACTTTGCGCATGCGGCATTGCATGTTCGTTGTTGCACGGACATGTTCCAGACAAGAATACTAGTATCCTTTTTATGACGTTGGGCTAACGTGAAATAACAAATATATTAACAGCATTTTTATTCTTGGTCGGTAAAGATATATGTAAACAAAAATATATAATTTTTGCAAAACAACTTACAACAAGAAATACTTTCAATTATGTCGACGAGTAGCCTCCTGCCTCCATGATTTCTGGCGTCTGATCTCATCAATCAGGCTTGAACTAAAATTAGACTTTTGTTACACTAGTATACACATATGAAACCAGTGTGCATCATTACAATTTCGACGTGACTTAAAAACGCAGTTACCTCAGTTAAACTGGATTTAAATATATACTATTAGAGTACGTATTAAAGTCACGATTCTTTATATACGATACAAAAATATACTTTATTTGCCGTAAACGAATGTCTCTTAATATTAATTCAAAACCGAAGCAGTGCGTTTGCGCATCAATAGATATTGATGCTCTTATTCAAATATCAATCCTTTATTTTACTTAATTATATTAATAATTATTAATAATTATATAATTACTTAACTTTGGTAAGCTGTCAAAAATTCAATGGCAATTATCAATTTCTATTTAGATTCGGTAAAAATTTGTGGTTTCTATTGCCAGGGCAAGAGGAGTACAAGATCCACTGTACTCTCCTATGTAATGCTTTTGGAAAATAAAAGCTATTTATTATTGTTATTAACAAAAATTAATTTTTCAGCAGAGTATGATCGTCAAGAGAAGTCAACGCACACATATACCAATAAACTACTTATTTTCTTGGTCTACTATTTTATTGCAGTGGGAAATGAACTAATTAATATTATCTTAAAACAATAGTCAACAATATGAATCGTGCATTTCACCCAGATCACGAAATATAACAAATGATTGTATTACGTGTCCAATGTTATTCAAATTTAAAGCTATTTTTATCGACGACCTTCCTCATCTGATTTGTCAAGCGTACAAAATTTATTTCCAATATCGATTAAATAATCTCGCAGCAGTTGCCATTGTTTAAAATAATATTCGGTCCCATAGCTGAAAATGACAATTTAGTAAACATCAATGCTCATAATATTTTCCTTACCAAGTTACACATATTCGTTATAGCTAGAAGCGTTAATGGTAAAAAAGCAATAATGACTAAAAAGCAGGTTGCATTTTTGGCAAAAAATTGTAAAATTAATAATAATGTGGAATTATTACTGTGAACAATTATCGGGTTGTTTGAATGGAAACTGCTAAATAAATATTAATTTAACTGATAACATCCCTAATAATTATGTGCGCTTATTTTTATTAACGAAAATGTATTATGAAACAAGTTAATTTCGCACATATTTTTTAATGTGTACAAATACAAAACGTTTTATATTTTGTTTTCCTGGAAAAAAAAACGATTAATTACCTGAGAAGTTCCGGGTAACGAAACTGTATCGACCTAAAGAGCAAAGTACTGTAATCGTAAAAAATCACCATTTTTCTCAATTCCGTCGGGCTGTCGTTCTGTCTGTTGATGTATCTGTCAGTTTGTCTATGCGTTCGCGGCATAGCTAAAAACTACTTATCCTAGTGACCTCAAATTTTAGTCAGATATTAAAGGTCATAAGAGGATAAAATGGTAACGTATTACGTAGGAAGTGCAATATAGAGAACAACTGGCAAAATTGTGGACGATAAAATTCCAGGCTTTTAAACATCTTTACTTTTAGGGTCTCTACATGCAAAAGCATGTTTTCAATTCCTTTGTTATGTTGGTCCTGTGTAATCTGTCTGTCTGTCTGTTCGTGGCATAGCTAAAAAACTACTTACCCGATTGGTTTAAAATTTTGATTAAAAATTTTAGGTCATATGATGATGACCTAGTGAAACTGCAGTATGACGGAGCACAATGGTGGCATAGTGAAATGTTATAAAAAATATTACTGAGAAATTAATTATACAATTTCTCTACTTTTATACGCCCAAAGTGTTGCTTTGGAATGAACTGGTAACATTTTAGTACGAATTCAAGATGGCAAAACAAAATAGTGGCCTAATATAAAAAATAGCATGAAAAACTACTCATTAGACTGATTTCATTTTTTGTGTAAGAATTTGGAGTGATACAGAGATCAACTGGTAAAACTATGACACGAATTTAAAACGGCGCCGCACAGTGACGAGCCGTAATGCTATTCAGTGGCCAATACCTCCAAACTATTGTTAAAGTAAAACCTTCAACTATTTATTTTTTAATTCAAAGTTGATATAAATAGTGCTAAATAAAAACCGTCAACCCGAAAATGAAGTGTTATTAGGTTGTATATGGATTTAATTCCAATAAAGAGTAATTGAAATCAATTTTGAACTTAAAATAACAAGACAAAAAAAATTAAAGTTTCATAAATGTATGATCAAAAGGATGCCATTATTTTTTTATTTCATGTTAAATAGATGATTTCTTCGAGATAATACGTAATAAGAAAAATATTTTCTTGTTTATTTAACACGCTAATAGCTAATAAAATGTTTGGTTCCACATGATGCTTTATTACTACAATTTTAATAACGAGAAAAATCACCATCGAAGCAAGGCGAAGTTTTGTATTAAGGCCAGAAAGTAAGCTGATGTATTGCTCTTCTAAGAAAAAAATATATGGCTGCTCAAAGTTGCACCTTTACTCGGAATAACAATTTTTTAAGTAGGCTGTTGATCACGTCAAAACAAAATCGTTACATCGCGCGCCATATTGATGTCAATATTATCAATGTAGTATTATTGTTGTTCGTGAATTCGTGGCAAAAACATGTTTGCGATAAGTCGAAAGTGTCTTTCCGAAAGATTTATTGCTAGTTCTAATGAGCAAGAGTTTTTTTCTCGTTTAAAAGAAGACTTTGAGCAGTCTTCAGAAGACTTTATAATTGTGAAGCGTACCATCCAAAAAACATTTCTGGGCCAATTTAGGCAAAAATGGAAACAGGCTAGTAGAGTAAAAGATTATTTTGACAAAAAGTTTAAAAATTGGTTGGCAGGCGACTTGCTATTTAAAGAAATTGTGAACGTCCTTAAAGTGTCACATTCTTCAGGTGGAAGACCTATAAAAAATCTTGATGGAAGCTCTGAAAGAAGCAAACGAAGGAAGCTATCTAAATTAGAGAGAACATGTGATATGACACTCTCAGAGTTACAAGGTCTCTTGGTTCGTAAGTTAAGGGCAGATGGAAAGAAAGAAGAGGCAATCGTGATTCAGGAAGTAATATCTCTTGGAGCAAGTAAGTTCAAACAACGTCTATCGCAAAATACAGTTAAAATGTTTTCAAGAGATGAAGGTTTAGCATTAATGGTAGATGCAAAACTATCCAGACATCAATATAATTATGTACGTGAGCAGTGTGCGAGTAAAAATGCTGATATTTTCCCTAGCTATAATCAAATATTTAAGGCAAAAGTAGAATGCTATCCTGATTCTATTCAAGTTAACGAAAGAGGCGGTTCCATTCCAATGCAACAACTATTAGACCATACCACAAAAAGGTTGCTTAAAGTTCCTAATGTATTGAAAAAAATAGAGAGTAGTGAATCAAACACATTTTCATTACACACTAAATGGGGTTGTGATGGTTCCTCAGGAAATAGCTGCTATAAACAAAATTTTAACGACGTTAAAATTGTGGATAATTCTATTTTTATGGCTTCTTTGGTTCCATTGCAACTTGTTTCAAAAAATAATGAAATAGTCTGGCAAAATCCGCATCCATCCTCGACAAATTATTGTAGACCAATATTTTTTGAATTTTCAAAAGAGACGCCTGAACTTACCAGAGTTATTGCCGACAAATATGACAACGAAATTAAAAAACTGGTTGAGACCGAAGTATCTACAAAACATCGAAATATTAAAATTTCACATAACTTAGCTTTTACCATGTTGGATGGAAAAGTACGACAAGTTTTAACACAAACCTCCTCGGCTGCATGTTGTGCAATATGTAAAGCCAAACCGAAAGAAATGAACAATTTACAAGAAATTCGAAAAAAAAAAGTTGATATCGACTCTTATAAATATGGCCTCTCTAGTTTACATGCCTTACTTCGTTTCATGGAGTGTATTCTTAATATATCGTATAGACTTGATTTTAAAAAGTGGAGTGATGCTGAAAAAGAGTTAGTGAAAGCAAGAAAAAAACATGTTCAAAACGAACTTAAACAAAGACTGGGCATATTTGTTGATGTGCCTCGACAGGGTAGTGGAACCTCCAACGATGGTAACACTGCAAGAAGGTTTTTCCGGAGTCCAGAAATAGTAGCAGAGGTAACAGGTGTGGATGAAGAACTAATCAAAAAATTTTCTATTATTTTACAAGTTTTGACATGTGGAAGAGCTGTAGAAACACATAAATTTGATTTATATGCACAAAATACGGCAGAATTATTTGTGGAAAAGTACAACTGGTACTACATGCCCTCATCTGTACACCAAATTCTTCTCCACGGAAGTGGCATAATTGATTCGGCTTGTCTTCCAATTGGGCAACTTAGTGAGGAAGCAGCCGAGGCGCGAAATAAAGACTTTAAAAGATTCCGTTAGATGTCCTCTCGAAAATGCTCCCGAACTGCTACCAACGAAGATATTCTTCAATCATTACTTGTTTCTTCAGATCCTTACCTAACCAACTCCAGAAACCAATGGGAAAAAAAGTCAAGTTTAGATGTAGAACAAGAAGCAAAATATCTCTTGATTTTGTGAAAGGTAGGATTTAGCTTATTGTTTTTAATAATTAAATGTATACTATGTTACAGTGAAAGCCCGAATTATGTATTGTATTAAGTTAAGTTTCGATTGATTGGATTAATTCGCTTAATGCCAACGAATTCAAATTAAACTGAACTCAAACTTGGAAAAATGTGTTTTCAGATATAGTCTTATCTATCCTAAATTGACCACGACTGCGACTCTAGTGTTTTTTAATGTAATATGTACCACTAATCTTTATTTTGAAGTGAACATTTTACAAGTACACCTAATATAAGTAATCAAAATGTATGTTCGTTCATATTATTTAAATATAAATAGCCGCCATTTTCTCCTAATAATTTAATTTTTTCTTCTCGATACATGGACCTGCCTTGATAAATTTTATCGCAATCAGACTACCAATTTTTGAATGATTTTCATATACCTACGCACTTAGCAACCCCACATATGCACACAAACAGTGTGACCCATTTGTTTTCGGGTCACCCTAAAAAAACTTTATTATTATTAATGCGATTTGGCTCGGATTTTCTAAAAATTGTAGGGCTTGACAAACTCCAACTTTTTACCAAAGATATTCCAATTCAGACAAAATCCAAGGCCTACTTTGCCAGTTTCTAGGCGCAAAATTTTAATAAACCACATTGATATTTTTTGGTAAAACTTGGTATAGGACCATTTTGAGGGATGCCAAATTCAGTGGTGTTCACAAATTTTTATTAAAAAAATCGCTAATATGGTTTATTGAAATTTTGCTACTAAAGACTGACATAGTAGGCCTTGGATTTTCCATGACCGAGGTTATCTTTGCTAAAAAGTTGCAGTTTTTTAAGCCCTACAATTTGAAAAAAACCCGAGCCAAATCGCACAAATAATAAACTTTTTATGAGGGTGACCCGCAAATAAATGGGTCACCCTGTATATACAGGAATTTTTTTTTATTCATTCAGGACAGAAATCATCAAAATTTGAGGAAAAAATTCACTTAAGGCAAAATATTAATGTATCACCCTGTATATCGCAATGCTGAAATAAACGAGCATCCTACGCTGGTGTTTCATTCATTTATTTCATAAAAATTGCAAAATATGGATGATAAATCAATTGTAGAGGTGGTTAACAGTTATGGCCGGGTGGCTCCATAAGACCTCACCACTGTGCGCCGGCGGAATAAAAATTTTTCTAATCGTGACAAATCGCACTTCCAAGATTATTTATCCCATTGACTTTAAGTCTTGATCGCAAATTTAGAGTTAGCATGCCTGACGGTTACAGGGGCAATGAGATTCACACCTACGATGGCAATGCAGGTGCTGCTGTGCTTGCCGCCTCTTGATGAATTTCTAAAAGGCGAGGCAGAGAGAACGGCAGTCAGGCTACATGCCGTTGACCTGTGGTGGGGAAAAAACTAAGGTCCGGGACATGCCCGTGTGTTCCTGGAGGCTGTCGCACGACAACCTCTTGTGGAACACCGAACGGATGTCCTGATCCCCTGCTTCATTTTCAATAAAAACTTTGAAATTGACATCAGCGGCTTAACAGAACCAGGAAAAGAGACAGACATACACATCTACATTGACGGCTCACAGAATCAATCTGGAGCTGGCTTGGGAGTGTATGTACCAGAACTCGACTTGGAAATTAGTATGGCCCTAGGCAAAAGGGTGACTGTCTTCCAGGCAGAACCGCTTGGAATTCTACGAGGTGTCGTACAAATAGAAAAAGAAAGAATAACAGAAAAAAAAGAACAGGTAAAAAAGGTATTATTCTTACAGATAGCATACAAGTCTTGTAAATCCTAAAAAAGAACTGGGCTCTCTCGAAGAAATCTTAGAAAACTGGTAGGAATACTAACGAGACACTGTAAGCTAAAGAAACACCTTCACACTTTGGGCGTCCTCCCGCATCTAAGTTGCAGGGAGTGCAACGAGGACGACGAGACTGCTGAACATGTTCTTTGCTACTACCCAGCTCTTGGAAATTGCAGAGAATCCATTATGGGTGAAAGATGGCCAGAAATAGCCACATTCGGAAGATGCTCAGCCGCTATAGTGCTGAACTACATCAATGCTGTTGGCTGGCTCAACGAGTAAAACTCCGAAGGAGTTTACTATGGGCACAGCTGAGAGGCCTAAGTAATAGGTTGGCGCAAGTCATCCCGCCATACTCTCTATTTATCTATCTAGGGGTCATATGCAGACGAAGTAGTAAAATTTTGGTAAAAATTCAATATGAAGGAAAAACGTGGAGGCCTAATAAAATATTAAAAACTATTACAAAAATGTTACATCCGACTAAACTAGTAACATTACGATTCCAAGATGGCTAAACAAAATGATGGCCTAATAAAATATTTTAAAAAATAGCCTGCAAAAAGTACTTATTAGATTTCAAATCTGGTGCAAGGATTAAATGTGATATAGAGATAAGGTGGCAAAATTGTGGTACACATTTCACAATCTTTATTATAAGGAAAGATTCATAACGAGGGAAGTTCAGGGTAAAGGAGTTTTTTACTTTTTTGATCAAATTAATTTTTAAATATAAAATAAGTAATAACTTGTATAATACATAATATTAAATAAATAAAATCAGTTTTTTAAAAGGGAAATTATCAAAGAACAAAAAGTCCTTACTTGTTAACCTTAGCTTTCTGTAATAAATCATTACAGCCTCAATTTACTAATTTTCTTAAATATTATAGGTTTATAAAAGTGGTGACTATCTGAAAAATGATTCTATATTCTTGATACAAAGAAATAAAAGCGTCTAAAGGTAATAACTGACTATTCAAAACTGACATGATATGCAACTCATTTTTAAGGCTAATAAATTCTCCTTTAACACATAAACTGCCACTGACATTTTGCATGTGAGTTGCACAGAAACGTTCTTGTTAAACTTTCCAAACTTTTCCATTTTAGAGTGATTTAAAAACGCACAACAAAAAATCACAATGAAAAATAAGTATGCGGTCAATAGTTAAATTTTGGATTCAGTCGTTCAATTTTTTTGAAATTTTCTCTATGCCAATATTACACTCCGAAGAATATTTGCCATTGAATACATGGTTGCTTTTTGTCTGCTTCTCTTAGATGTGAAGATTACTGTATCTTGCACGTTCAAGATTATATAGCAAATAATATTCTGAAACATGAATAATTAGCTTCTTCTCGTTATTTTTTCAATTTCGAACTTCTCTGTTCTTCTCTTCGCAACGCTCCAGTGTGCGTAATCCTATTTGATTTAGGTAAGTTTCCGAAGTAAATAACATTCCCTTTTCTTCGTTGAGCACCGTCACGCCTCAATAGGTGTGAAGATTAAAGAAAAATTATATGTAGCGTTAGTTGACCCCTTTAAGAGTTATTTTGTAAAAAGATTCCTAATGAACTCTATCTCCGAAATTTTTAAAATGTTGTTCTATGTTCTACATCAACTCACATAAGCTCACAGTTTGGGAAATCCTCTTCATCGAATAGACAATGCTTTTCATTCTTTTCATTAAAAATTTCTCTTACCCTGTAATCTTCACTTGTGCATAATATTCACTCTTATGCCTTGAAATTCCACGAAATAGATGCTCCTGTAGAAAACTTGACCAATAAACATGGTTTCACCGTAGTACTAGTGAGACTAGAACAGAAAATTTTGTTGAGTCTGCAAGAAGCAGTCTGTGTTAGGTAGGCAAAGTGTAAAGAAAGAGTTTAGTCGAGTCTTCTGTTTTGCAGCTGAATTTTAGTTGAACCCTAAATGTAGCAAGTGGTATTGTTGTAAATCTGTGTTCTGTTAAACAATGTTTTTGTGTCTTGTTTTAGAAGTGCTAGAAAGAAAAAAGATAAAGATACACTCGTATAATTTTTTTAGTATAATTTACTAGACTTAATTCTTCATCACAGTGTAATTGTTTCTTAACGCCAACGAAAGAAATGCGAATTTTAAAAAATGTAAAGAAAATAAATTACTTGAAGTCCTGGAAATTTATTACCACCCCTTAAGGGCGCTAATGTATGATTTCAACTTTAAGTGTGGCAGTCTATTTTAATTAGTCAACATCTATTTACCTGCGATATTATTTCCTGTTTATGTCTGATAATTAAATCAACATGAAAGAATTTTAACTAACATGAATATTGCATGTTTCTAACTAATATTGCGTTATACACTTGTGTTAGTTGCAGCTATATTATTATGTGGTTTTATCTACTATTATTATTAAAATATCCTTTGTGGTCTTTCATAAAAATATATAAAATAATTTTTTTTCTATTCTCGATTACTTGTAGAAAACTTTAGACGACCACGGCAAAAGAAATGGTTAATGAACTTCGGAACATAGAATAAACAAGAATAAAGAAGTAAGACACAAGATGTGATTAGAGGAATATAGCCACACAAAATATCAATATCTACCCTTACCGAAACCTATAAAATATTAGTGGATTTATTCACATCTATAGTGGGGTACGAAAGGAGAAAAGAGCTGTCAAAAGATTTTAATTCTTATCTATCAAAAAGATAAGAAGAAAATAACAAATTAGGAAGCTATAAATGAAAGGAGAGTTACCATCAACCTGAACTATTAGGGATATAAGATTACCGTAGTGAATGATACAAACTTTTATGAACAACTTGAAGGAGTCACAAAAATAGGAAATCAGCGCGAGATAATAATGAGGGGCAACATGTATGCAAGAACTGAGAAGAAAAGACATGACCCTATAACTGAAAATCTTGGTGAAAATATCACAAATGATAGCGAACATAGACTCATTAATCTGTGACGACAATTCAATCTGAAAATCCTAAATGGTTTTTACTCCCACAAGAATATATATAAATATACCTGACACCAAGATTCAAGAGAACTAAGATCCATTATTGATTATATTATGATAAAACAGAAATCTTGGTAAAAAGTTAAAGTTCCAGATACCAAAATGTAAAATATACAAACTGAGGGGACTATATCAAGATAGTATTAAGAACTTGCACCAAAAGAAGCTTGACCAAAAACTTAATTTATTAATTGTAAAGAGAGACACAGATACACTCTACATGCACATATTGCAATCAATAAGACATGCAGCAAATGAGGCACTAGCAAATGTTGACAACAGTAACATCAAAGGGAACAACTTACTATGGAATGACGAGCTCGAACAACAAAAACAAACAAAGCAACAAACCTCTCACAAAGGATAGAAGATAAAAATGAGAGGAAGTTGAATCTCACTTGAATGGTAGTAGATCCTCGTAAGCTTGGAGATCTATAAGAAACCTGTAAAAATACAAAAAAAACAAATCTTTAAATTATTGATGTAAATAAACAGAAAGATCATTATTCAGAAGAACTGAAAGAAACTACAACTGAATTTATGAACCACTTACCTAGAAGATATCAAGTACATGGCCCTGAAGTGCGGTTTACAGATGAGTCAAACGGAAACTAATTCAATCAATGAAAAAACAGAGAGCTAGCGGACCAGAAGAAATCCCAGCCAAACTCCTCAAGAGCGGAAAACCAAAACTCACGAGTATGATTACAGATCTATTTAACAGGTATTTAAATGGGGCCCCAGTACCGAATAGTTGGAAGGAAGGATGGATAACACCGATACACAAAAACGGTAATAAAAATGACTGCAAAAATTATCGTTGCATCTCGGTGACTAGTACTTTCAGCAGACTGTATGGAAAATTATTGAAGACGTTAGCTGAGGATAAATATGAACTAATAGAACTGGAAGAACAAGCGGTATTTAGAGCTGGCCGTTTACATTGTTTATGTATCGACTACTTATTCACTCTAACCCAACTCAACGAAAATCAAATAGCTAGAGACGGAAAAAATAATCTGGTCTTCATGGACCTGACAAAAGCATACGACAACAATTGGCATTACATTAACAGCAATCTAATAATTTTATCATAATCTTCAATAGAATTAACAACCAACTGTCAGATAGTTTTATCGTGACCAGTCTTAAGACAAAGCTGCAGTCTATCTCAACGTTATTTAAGATTTATTTAAAAATAGCTTTGAAGAAATGGAGAAGATCATATTCTGGAACGGCCATTTAACTAAATATCCAAATAAGTTTGTATACGCTCCATTTGTCGATGACCAAGGCCGGGAAGACCTAGAGGTGACAAATTAGCTATTTAGCGAATACAAATAGTGGAATCTGAGCGTCAATGTCACGAAAACTAAACACATTTGCATAGGAAAGAAAAACTTAGATCTAAATATCGATGATGGTAAAGTAATTTTCCTGTGTACCGAATATATCTACTTTAGAATAACAATTAAACAACTTGGGCGAACCGAAAATGAAATCAAAGACAGAATTATAAAAGGAAAGAAAATAATAGAAGCCCTAAACTCACTAAGATGTTCACAATCAATTTCAAAACACAAGAAAAAACAACTGTGTAACAGTATCTTCAAAAGAAATAGAAAAAAAATTACTAGCACTGAAAATGGACTTCTGGCGGAGATTGATGGGAATATCCAGACTAATGCGTATAAGCAATAAATGGGTACAAGAAATAATGGCCCGAACAATAACTAAATAATCGACAAAGCTCTGCTGACACGGGCACGTTCAAAGAATGAACAATAATAGGCTACCCAAACAGATTATGGAATGGAAATCCTCAGAAAGAAGGGAAAGGGAAGACCAAAGACCTCTTAGATTAGAAGGGTTTAGAAGATAGGAAGGCAGAGAGATTTGCGTCCAGGAACATGGAAACTGGGAACTGAAAGGCAACGGACGCTATAAACCGTATATTATATAGATATTATCTTTATTTTAAATATACTTTGTAGAATAATTTTGGATGAGCTGAGTAACCTATACGATATTCCAAACGATTTTGTTGTACAACAGGGAAGTAAGGAAGATCGAATGTTAGGGGAATAGATTCCTTTTATCATTTTATAAACCAACGTGCTTATTATTTTTATAATAAAGCACTTATTATAATTTTTATAATAAAGCAGAGAATAAAAAATAATATACTGCAAAGTTTGTAAAGACCAAAACACTAAAAAATGTATAGGTACATTTCCTTTTGGAAGGCACGGACTTAAACCTTACTTTAGTTTTTGGATTCCATACGAAAACTTTACAAAAGTCAGTTTTCATCTTTTACGTAAGAATACGAGACTCCAGAGGCACCTAAATTTGTTTCAGGGACAGCACCTTTGATGTCAGAGATGATGGGGAATAGACAAATTTTGGTTACGGCGTAATAAGTATTATTTAAAAATAGCGGTTTCGTGCAATCCCCAAGGCCCCGCCTTTACAAATAACCGAGCAACTCTACAACATCAAAATTAGAGATCGGTAAGTTGTCATCAAGTCCTCAATTTGTACCACCCTATGTACCTAACGTGAGCCGTATGTCATGTCTTGTAAATTTTTCTTAGCCATTTCAGGTTTCTGATTTCAAAAAGGTGGTTAAAATTTATATTTTCTGAAAACAAGTTACATCTTTAGAATTTGCTAAAATTAAAAGAAAACTTCGAACTTATTTTTCCTGAAGAGCTCTAGTAAACAGAATATACGTGTAGAAAAATTCTTAAGTTATTTTTGCGATACTGTAGGTATATGACAGATGCAAAACACCTAAGCCAAAATGTACAGAAGCTTAAATACTATATATTTTCCTATCAGCGAAAAATAATAGTATATTGTGTAACAAGTGCGTGAAGTTAACTTTTATACACGAGTGTGATGTTTGTGGCCCGAGCCGAAGGCGAGGGTCACAATATCACACAAGGGTATAAAAGTCTTCACGCACGTATTGCACACTATACTTTTTCTACAACCGTAAATAATACAAGTACGAAATAAAATTAAACTATTTAATTTTCTCCTTTATATAATACAAATTAAACTAATGAACTATTTATTTAATTTTCTGTTTTATAATAATTGTAACTTTTTAATAGAACTTATAGTTAAATTATTTAATTTTCTACTTTATAATAATTGTAACTTTTTAATAGAAATTATAGTTAAATTATTTAATTTTCTTCTTTATAATTATTGTAATTATTAATAGTAATGTTGCAATTTGTTAGATTACTAAATTTAACTTCTGTAGCCTCCTTTGATGATGATTTGTTAATAATATTGCTGCTTGTGATCGAGGTCATATTTGGATTTTGAACTGACAAAAGTCTATTTGAAATATCATTTTTCTTGTTAAGGGAATTTTCTACGTAACCCTCAGCTACCGTTGAAGATTTCCAACCGCCGTGTTGTTTTAACATTAGTAAATCTGCACCGGTTTCAACTAGCAAGGAAGCAGATGATCGTCTGAAACAATGGCCTGTATATTTTTCTGGATGTGGTAGTTTTAAAAATTTTGCTATTTCACTAGGCAATTTTCCAAATTTGTTTATCCCGACGACTTGGCGAGTACATTTTCCTCCTTGATACTTGATGAAGAATTTGTTTTCTTGATAATTTTGGGGACGAAGGGCGGCATATTTTCTGTATAATTCTAAATGCTCGGTAATGGTAAATTTTCTTGTTATTTTGGTTTTTGTATCAGGGACGGATACAACAAGAACACTTCCTAAATCTTGAATATCGCACATTTTTAGCTTATAAATTTCGCTTCTTCTTAGAGCACCAGCAATCCCAAATATTAATATCACTTTGGTTAATAAAAAAACTTCGTCAGGAGCCTTATTTATGAACTTGAAAATTTGTTCTTTCTCTAATATTCGAGATTTTTGTGGAATATATCCTTCATTCTTCCGTTTTACGTGTTTTCAAAATGCATGAACTTTTGGATATTTACCAATGTGTTCAAATTACTATTCGAACTTAAAGTGTCTATTTTAAACTGTTTGCATTGGCAATTTGACAACTCGTTACCATGACAACGATACAAATTGCGAGGCACGGCCGCCTAATAAAATTATTACCAGTGCGGGCCCGGTGCCTAAAATTAATGGCGGCCCATGCATTTCTTATGTAAAGCATTGTATTTCACGCATCGGTGCTTGAAAACAAGCTTTAGCTACTGCAATCAGTGTGTAAAATAGGATTTTAAGGACGGTTGTAGAAAAAGATTTTTATAATCAGATTAAAATTAACAAAATTACAAGGAGTACTTCGACTGTGCACCAGTTTATTTAAATACTAATTATATTATTTAGACACAAATATTTAATAAAATGAATACCATATACAACAAATTATGTTGACTGGGAACAGGATTTTTTTCTAAGCTTCATTAGATAAATGTTAAGAAATAAATATTTTAATTTAATAACCTTGCCAATTGCTTATTCCTTAAATGCTAAAACTAACAATTTAAAATCATTAAGTAATTGCATCAACGTAAAGTTGATGGCGTGACTGAAGTTTACTCGTAATTACCTCGACCTATCATTTTGGATTAAAATCAAAACTTGGTGGTATCCCAAGCTCGGCAGTTGCATGTCTACAAACTATATCGGCTTATTTTTTGCTCTTCTGAAAAAATGCTTAAAGATATATTCGTTGATATATAGTATTATTTACGATTACGTGAACAACATTATTATAAGCTTTCGCCCCATGACAAATTTCAAACAAACCATAAAGAAGAAAAACATAAAGCGCATTTTCAGTTTTCTTTATAAATGTGTATCTTACAGAAACATAAGTTAACTAGTTTCATTTATAGAAGGAAAGTTTTATTAACAAGAAGGTTACCTTAAAAAGAATCTATCTATTTCCTATCCCAGGACCGACTTCTCTCATAATGACAATTTTGTTGTATGCAAAAAAAAGTTGGTCAATCCGTCTTTATTCAAAGGTTCCCTGGTTCCCAATTTCACTACGTACATATAACAAAGTCTATACAATGTGGCCAACCTTAAAATATACGGGGAAAGAAGCAATATTAAAAAAAAAACAAACAAAGAACACAACAACTTAGTTTGTAAATGTTCAATATTATAATATATTCAACCCGGCAAGTAGCATCAAATTAAAATATTAGCCATACTTCTGTTCAAATATTCTGCACATGACCTCACTAATGAAGCTACTACCGTAGAATACAACTTTGTGAAATCACGCAGGAACGTTGCAACTTGGACTCGCTTTTCAGTTCCAATATTTTGTTTTCCGATAAAGCAACATTTTCCGTGAATGGCACTGTGAATTGTGAACATTGTAGATCCAGTTGCCTATACTCAATATACTGGAAAAGTCCACGTATTGGCTAGCATTTTTAGAAACATTATTGTTGATCCTTATTTTTTTGACACTAATCTGACTGAGGTGATTTATCTGGAATTTTTGCAAATGGATTTAATCCCCACTTTATCTCAGCGTTTTTCAGACATTGAGCCTGAACTGAACACATACGGCTTCAACACGATGGGATGGTGTCATTACTGGGCACCTGTTAGAGACGTGGCCAAATTTAATGGCCTCCAAGTCAGGTGACCGACTTGATCCACTTGGATTTTTTTCTATGGGGCTACTTAAAAATGAAGTTTTTTTAACATACTCCCTACGATTTAAGCTGTAACAGAACAAATAAGGGCAGAAATAAATCGAATTCCAGGTGTACCTTTATTATCAACATATCTATATTCAGATCTGATATGTGTGTATGTATTTGCATAGGTTTGCACCATACACATTCATTTCCGACCACTGATGCCAAAAACGTAAGTTCCATTTCCACCTTGACCTCCTACTGAGGTACTGAGCGGCATAAGCTAATGTATAATAATTCTACATCCTACATAAATTGCCATCTTGGATTCGTACCAACATTTTAACAGTTGATTTATACATATTATTTGATTTTTGTGCAAAATTTGAGATAAATTGGATAAGCACTTTTTAGTAATATTTTTTAACATTTGACTAGCCCGCCATTTTGTTTGGCCACACTGGATTTTTACCAAAATATTACCAGGTAATCCCCATATAAGCCTTAATTTTTTATCAAGATTTGAACTCAATCGGGTAAGTAGTTTTTTCGCTATGCCGAGAACAGACAGACGATGCTTGCATCGATTCATTTAAAAATATACGAGTAGACGAAGGGGCCTATCGAGCTACCTTGGATTTGTTGCCAAGAAATTCCCAAATGCAATATGATAATACTTATGATAAGTTTGTCAAATAAAGTAAAGAGAAAGGCGTTTGTGGGAAATATACTGATAATATATTCCTGTCATATTTTGCGGAGAAAGCAAAGCTAGATCTGTGGCAGGAATTCATTTTTCAAGTTGTTTAAATTGTACCAATAGTATTTATGTAAATACATTTTGACATGTGCATACAGTATATTTTAACATATGCTTTTTTTTTATTGACATTTCACTATAAACCTAGTGCCTTAATTTTAAGACGACTACTACGGGGTGTTAAGATTTGCATTTTTAATGCGTTTGTAGAAAAATGCTATTTTCGAATTAGGGACTTAAAAACTATAAGCATAATAACAGGCATGAGAATCTAGGAAAACATAGGTTTTAATACGGCTTCACAACTCTCATTAGGAACAAAGTAGGTAAATTAACTGTCTATACAGAAAAATTGAATTATAATATTTTGCATCGTAATTTTTAGATTTATATATGGAAATAAAAATGAGTATTATTTAGTAGTAATTAACTGCTTACGACGAAAGCAGAGTATATTTTCTTAAGGGTGTAAAAGCTTATAAACTTTAAACACATTCCCAATTTTAAGTCACCAATATATTTGCAACAACTTTCAATTTAAACACGGAATTATTCTACCTTTGTAACCATGCACTCCGGCCCAAAAAAAAGTTCAAGTCTGTATAATTCAAAACCACAGGGAGAAAATCCCATTTTCTTGTTCTAAATTTGCTTGCAAAATATATGCGACATGAGCAAGTTCCTCTCTTTTGTGAGAACAACACTGGCCTGGAGAGATTTGAGTGAATTTTCGCGGAGAGGTTTTGTCTGGCGTAATTTATATTTCGATGACTTCTATTCAAAAAAAATATTTAATATGATCTGCTAATAACTGTTATTTTATACTGTCAGTAAATCTACTTACCCTGAATTGATTTGCAGCTGGTAAATGGAACTGTAATCTGACATTACAGTATCTGATGCCGTAATGTGTTTCCTGGCATAATTAGCTGTGAAACATAATGGCAATAACGTCGTTAAAGTGATACGATTGTTAGATTGTTAAAGACAGTATAAAATATAACAATATACGGTACACGTCCGTTAGGAATTATTACAGTATTTGTTTATATTCCAGGCTCAGCTCCTACGTCTCCTCGTCTGTAAAACAACTCGTACTGTAATAAGTCACCTACCAGACTAACCAAAATTATTATAGAAAAAGTTATATGTATTAGGATTTTAGTATTCATACATTTAATAATGGTGTGTGTAAATATGACCCCACGAAAATTAAAAATTTGAAAATTCTACACTATGTTCATTATTTACGGGATATTTAAAAATGCAAGCCAAATTCAATCACTCAATTTTCTTCTGGTTTATAGGCAATTTATTCTAGAATGAGCTGGGTAACTAATATTTCAAAAAGTGAGACATAAAGTCTATAAAGTTTATGTTGGCTGCGAATGTTACTGTGGATGTAAAATGTGACATACCAAGTTTCAAAAATGTTTAAGCGACGTTGCTACAGTTCAGACTTGTTCTTTATTATTTAAAATGAATGCGCCCTTTACTGCAATTAGTTACTCCTATCACGTTAATTATATTGTCAAAATTCTAAAACTCAGAATATTGTCATATTATAGCAAAAACCGGCACCGGAACAGCACTATCTTTCTACGTCTACAAATTATGGGATTTTAAAGAGATACTAATCCATTTCAAACACTTTCCTTGATTGTAAACCGATTCCTCCATTTTTTACCGGTATGCAATTAATGCTAGTGTACTTGAGATTTCTATTTCTAACTAAAACTATACATCAAACTGAATCAGAGAGTTACACTGTTGATTCCTGGCTTTTTGGGGAGCAATAATGCTAATATATTTTTATTCCACAGCCACAACAAGAGTACCATGATCCCTATATGGAACATGTCCTGCAACTCCGAAAGCCCAATGATCCATTTCTGGTCAAAGGACCATCGCGATTTCGCTCTTTTTTGAGCTCGCCAGGGCGCCGTAGATTACCGGCTCCCATGTAGGGTATAGGTAACAAATGGAATTACTTACTAAGCATAATTAGTCAATTTCATGAGTGGACACTCTTTTGAAACTGATATAAACCTAAAATATTGCATCCTGCCAACAAGTGAAATAAACTTGACATTCTAGAAAATTTTAAAACTCACTCCCTGCAAAATCTGAATGATCATTCCAACTTTTCGTAAATAAATTGTCAAACCTACAGAACTCTTTAAATAACATTTCCGTTGTCTGCCATCTATACTATTTAAATACATATAAGTCAAATGGATAACTTCAATCTTCATTGTCTCGATGGATCTTCAATAGCTATATCCATGACCAGGTGAGGCCCTACAACGAACCAAAAAACTTTAAATTTACTAAATTTGTTATTTATATATTTTATGTTTAATTCTTTTTTGTATTGATAAGATACATTTGTTATTGTAGCCCGGTTTTTGTACATTATGATTTGACCTATGTGTTAAATTTCTCGTTCCTTATCCGTACGCGGCTATTGTTACTATCCGCGCATTTCTCTTTTTGGACCCAAAATTTTTTATTCAAAATGCAGGTCGCTATGGTTAATTTTTCAGGGTAGGGCGTTTTTTTGGATTTCTCGTCCAAAAATTTCGGGCAAATTCGCTAACGGGCAATATCGAGGTACGGGACGTCACTTAAACAAAAAAATAAAAAAGGGGGGTAACTCTGAAGGCATTTTGCGGGGTCAACACCCTGACTACTTTGTTAAGGTAAAAAGAGGGTTTGATGGAAAATATAAAGGATATTCAAAATCAATATTCCTCAGATGACGAGAAGGGGTCGAAATGCCTTTTTCAATTTTCCCATATTTCACTAATTTTTGTCGAGAAGAGTAACTAGAGATGTAAATATACAAAGAAACATCTATATTTTCTAACAATATACTCGCAAGAATTAGCTCGGTCAGGGTTAAAGGCGAATTTTGAATTTAAGCGTGCACGAATTTTGGTTGCCATTTTCTGGGCCTTCGTAAAGTCATATCGGTACCTCCTGGAATAAAAATTATTAAATATATCAAAAATTTCATATTTTTCCTGCGAGACATAAATTTACATTTTTTTATCCGAAGTCGAAAAATTGGGTAAAATTAAATGTCCCATAAAAATGCACATAATTTCTATTTGATAGAAAACTGAAACATATTTCAAGGCGGCCTGGAATTGCCATTGAACTTTTGACGGTCATGTCAGAATAAATAGTTTGTCCGATTTTTTTTTCATGTATACAATGTATTCGAGAAACATTAAACATTCCTAAAAAACGGTGAAATACGTAAAATTTATTTTATAGTTTTGTATATATAAAAATTTTTTTTTCACTAGGCAGAGTAGCTTAGAAGGAAATTAAAATTGTTGATGAAGATATTTTTTTTATTTTAGAAACTATTGATATTTTAAAAAAAATAATAAAACAAATATTTTATGAATATTTTTTGCATATCGATTTCAACTTTCGTTATTAGATCGGTTGATAGTGATTTAGAAAATAAATAATATAAAATAATTTATTATACAAAATGTTTTTAGCCTAATTTTTATAAGGTTTAAAATATCGATATTAGATAGAATATTTAAAGTTTTCAAAAAAAAAAGAAATTGACAGCTGTAAACTGTCAAAAATTACAACATAACATGGGACTCGAGTCTTATATTCAAGTCAAATTAATAATTTAGACTCTAGCCGCTATTGTTTGCTTCCAGCCCCAAGGGGCAGGATTTCTATATATATATATATATATATATATATATATATATATATATATATATATATATATATATATATATATATATATATATATATATGGTTTATTAATTAAGGCTAGAACAAGCAACCCTTGGAACGTTATTCTAAATACTTTCCTATTTTACTTACAACCATATACTCCCTCATAATGACCTTTCTTATAAGGAGTTTTTAAAGATATCTAATAAATGGAAAGTTGATATTGGACTTCTAGTACTGTCTGTTTATTTTGTCTATTATATCCCTTCCAGAGAGCAGCTGCGACTTGAATATAAATATATTGTAAATTCTGTAGCTTGAAACAATGACATGGAAAAGACATAAAGAATGCACTTAAAGGATATCTCTATGAGCTAAAAAAACTAAATGGCCTCTTGCTCTATAGTTTGAAATGCATAAAGAAACTGAACAAAATACCCATGGAAAAGGATGTAGGTAAAAAGTTTAAAATCGTTGATAAAATGCTTTAGCAACTTTTTATAGTACGATCCAAAAATTAATTATATTAGCCCTATTAAAAAGTGTTTCATATAAATTTGTACAAAAAAAACGTAAAGATTTTTTATTATTGGTAAAATAAGTCAAATGCAGGATACGTTATTTTAAATGTATCATCCAATTATGCTGCATTGTTCTTGTTGTTTGTTTAATATAGCAAAGGTTTCGCTACAAAGTAAATCTTTACCTCGTTCGGTAAATATTAGTTATGGCCTAATCGATTCAACTCAAGTTAATTTTCCTTTTAACTTAATTAAAATTAAAACCTAAAATGTGATTTGTCAATAAAAAATTAATCACTTAGTTAACTTGCTACTCTCGGATTTAAAGTGTTTTTTTTTTATTTTGTCCGTTCTTATTTTCAGGTCGAATACTGCTAGCTATTCAGTAGCGGCACCAAGTACAGGCGCTTAGGAGAAATTATTACATAAACAAACAAAAGTATGCTTTATTGTAGCAGAAAAATTGTTACAATTTTATGGACAAAGCAAAATTTACCTTAATTCAAAAAAACAAAAACAATGAAAAAAAAAACGAAATATTCATAGAAAAAAAATTATATTTTTCGATAGGTCAATGCAAATACATAAGTTGTAAATATAATTTTCGTTATATTCGTAACATTGCCGTAAAGTGGTTAATGAATCCAGGTGACCCAACAAAAGGAAGTAAACAATACATACATGCGAGGTGAATAATTTCGGTGACATTGAAGTTAAACTTACGCGACCTTAAACTATATTTTGTTATTGTTATACAAGCAAAATAAGTGAAGTTAAACAAAAAGAAAAATTAATCTAATATGTAACAAAAATAATTAATGTTATCAGATTACCAGAATAGGTGAGTTAAATGAGAAGATCTCTTCAACTAATAATAAATGAACATCTAAGGTGAAGCAGGATTATATTATAATATATATAATTAATGTTAACGGACTATCAGACATCATTCCTTATAAAATATTTTCAAATGCCTTGCAGCAACATGATTTAAGTAAACAAGCAAATAAAAAAGATTTTAATGACATTATTCATTACAAAAATCAATAACGCAGTAAAAAGGTCTTTCAATGAGGTACGCTTTGGTTTTTTTTTCGGAAAAGTGCAAATATAGGGATTGTTTTTAAATATGCCGGAAGATGATTGTAAACTTTTATAGCGTTGTAAATAATTGATTTTTTTATTAATTCTGTGGAAGGAATGGGAAGGTATATGTCATACTTAGAGTTTCTAATAGGATATACGTGTTGTGGCCTTCCGGGAATGTGCTTATATGTTTTTTTATCAAACAGGCGGTTTCTAAAATAAATAATGGTTTGATTTTTATATAGATGTCGATTTTAATTGGCAAAATGGGAACATATAAATTTCTCCAATTAAATCGTTTCGAAAATTTATAAAAAAGCGCAAGGGGCGAATACTTTCCTTTTATTTCCCTCGTAAAAGGGAAGTATCCTAGTGAAAAAATCACTATCCGACATTTTTTTAGATCTTTACGTTTCATATTTTCTCAAGTCCGTCAGTCTGCCTCTTCGCAAAATAGCTAAAAACTACTTACCCGACTGACTTCAAATTTTGGACAAAAATTAAGGGTCATATGGCGATCACTTGGTAACATTTTGGTAAAAATCCAAAATGGCGGCATTTAAGATGTTAAAAAAATTATTATAAAAAAGCACTTAACAAATTTTGCACAAAAATCAAGAATTATATAGAAATTAACTGGTAGGATTTTGGTACGAATCCAACATGGTGGAACAAAATGGCTATATAATATATTTGTAGTATAGAGATGAACTAGTAAAACTGTGTGATCGTGAAAAAATCAATCTTTTAAGTTCTACATATTTTCAGATTTTAGCGTTCCTAGATACCAAAACATGCGTTTTATCAATTCCGTCGGTCTGTCTGCCGGTTTGTCTGTCTGCATAGATTCAAAACTATTTATCAGATTTCCTTCAAGTTTTAGTCAAAAATTAATGATATGGGCTGATATGGGGATGACTTTGTAATATTTTGGTAAAAAACCAATATGCCAAAACAAAATGGTGGCCTAGTGAAATGTGAAAACAAGTTATTAGTAAAAAAACCACTTGTCCAGTTTATCTCAAATTTTGTACAAAAATCGGATATTATGTAAAAATGAACTGGTAAAATTTATTGTATTTTCTTCATTAGGCCTCTCGAAGGCTATGGTAAAAATGACTATTTCTGTTAAAGTTATTTATTAATTGCAGTTACAAAACCTAACAAAAATCTAAATTTACCCTCTTTTGTGTAAATCTGAGGGTAAATTAATGAACCCTGTAAATAGAGGTTTACGGTCTTTCCGAATCTCAATATTTAAGACTGTTAATGAAAAATATATGGAATATCTAACAGAGTGAAATATCACTTACGTCAATTCTCAAGGGTCCCCGTTTGGGAAAATAAAAAGATTGTATTTGTATTGCAAGAGTACCAAAATGCTTTGTTTACTTCTTTCATAATTTTATTAGTCAAATATATTTAAATATAATAATAATTATTATTATAATAATAATAGTAAAAATAATACTAATGACTGTTTTTTAATTATACATTACAATATCAAAACTTGCTAAAGTAGTAGGTGAAGTTAAGTTCAGTTCAACTAATCTATCAGAAAACAAAAAAAATGTTTAGAAGAAGAAAAATCAGACAATTAAATTTTTGCCAAGCTTACTAGAATTTCTTGTTAATGGTTGATAGTTTTTTTAAATTAAAATACTATGTATTTATTCAGAACACACGTTCACTAAACTCCCTATTTTCTACGAAACAGACCATTTTTAGAATTGTAGGCATTGTTAGGAATTGTTAACTTTCCTTTAAACCTGATTGGATTTTTTAAAGATTTATATTAAAATTTATAACATAAATTACGCGGTCAATAGTGGGAGATATGGTAGATTTAGCCTAAATTTAGTTTTTAAATTTGATTTTTATACACAATTGCTTGATTTGACGCTAGATTGTAAAATGTTAAATGAAATATAACTAGAAATATGTAAAACCACACCTTCAACTCTTACCTTCTGTCATTTCTCTTTCTCACTAAAAGTATAGCACCAGGTTTCAGTTACAGCTAATACGTCAAACTTTTTAAAGAACATTATATTATTTAAATCTTTATGATAAGTGTATAAATAACTTCTAACAATTAAGGGGTCTAAATTTAAAACCTTATTTATAAATGACAAAAATTACACCAATAACTACAAATAAATAAATAGAAAAACAAAAATTAAAATATTGTTATATTCACTTCACAAGTTACGTGACTGGTTGTAAATCAGCCTTCCAAAAAAAAAATTGATTTTGTGGTATTCTGGAAGATTTTTTAGAACCTTTTAGGCCCGTTTCGGTTAATATTTTTCCTTTTAACTCCTTGAACATCAAACACACTTTCTAGTACCTATACAATTTTTTAGTGTTTCGCTGACATCGACTGACATGACTACCTTTTAAACAACTTTTGGATCGAAAAATGTTACCGCCTTTCCATTCATGCGTAAACTCAGTGATTACCGGTCGAAGTCTAGCACGAACATTGTCAAATGTATCTGCTTGATATGCTTTAAAGACATTATTCTCAGAAAGATGGTATTTGAAACTTAATTTATTAATGATATTACCTAATATGTCTGTTAGATTCTTCATCTCCCTCAGTGCAGGAATGGTTAAGAAATTTAAATGGTATTTCTATTGTCCCTCTTATAATTTTCTCTCTTGTATCATTGAATATTGTCTAAGTTTATTTAGTTTACTGTAAATTAAGTATATATTTCTTTGAATATGATTTTGAAACACATTAATCTTGCTAAGTAGCTTGTTAGGATTAGCAACGTTGGTTAAACGTTCTGAATTGGCTGCAGAAAGTTCCTTTAAGTCATACATATTTTGATTCATGGTTTTTTATAACCCCTGAATTTAATCGGCCAAATCATACCTGTATCCGTTTAATGTTATTGCTAGAAGATAATCTTTGACCTTAAAAGCACTGCACTGTATTAGATATGATTTCTCTAATAGAAACTTCTAATAACCCTAAATGCTTTTAAATTCCACCTATAGACTCAACATAAATCTTATAAATCGTAAATATCTATGAACTCCAAAATCTAAAAAACTGTATTCTGAATTAACATTAACCGGAACCAATCTGCCAATTACCTGTATCCAATCTCAATTTACGTTCACGTCTTTTTCATCGGTTATTTATTATCAGCCAAATAAGGTTTTCAGAGGAGAAAATAGAGACAAGAAGATTAATACCCGTCATTTTGTCTGAAGTTCTTATTTACGGCGATAGAAAAGTATCCGAGAAAAAGTTGACTCAATCAATAAAGGTGTGTTTTCACCTTGAGAATGCCATCAACAGGTGGTTTGTATTGTGCTTCACATCAAACAACTTTGAAATAAATAAGTTAGTAGAGAAAATCAGTAGCGTGGTTTGATAAAAAGCAACTGAGTGCAAGGCTAAAATGTCCTAGAACAGTTATAGCATCAGTGATTATTATTTTATAAGACAGGGGGGGGGGTAGAAACTTAAGAAAAACTATTTAATTCTTAAGACAATTATTAAAATAAACCGAAAATATTTTAAGTATATGTTGTCGTGTGCGTGGATTTGGATAACATATGAAGTATGAACAGCTTACTCATTTTTTTGATTTCAGACCAAAAAGTTATTCTTCCTAAAAATTTTTGCTTATCTAAAAGAAAAAGATTAATTTAAAAAAGTGTCATTTTGAATACAGGGTACGAAATAAATACACAAATAGAGGTTTACTAAATAAAAAAAAAATAAATTTCAGATTTTGAGACAGTTTATTTTAAGACCCTGCAAGTACAAATCAAAACGTACTTCCACATTTTTTGATAATAAACTTATTTTTTTGAGAAATTTAATGGGGAATGTGTCAAAATGACGATTTTTTTCTTAAAGCTTTTTAATTTGTATTTATAGGCTCTTTAATTTGGTTGTCTCAAGAGATGTAGTTTCATTTTTACTTACTATGACCTCATAGGGTTGCTTTCTTCGGGCTAATTTAATAACAGGGTATAGCTGAGATGGGATAAAAATATCGCCGACACCAGATATTGCTCGTGGTTCCTCTCACAAAATCGCAGTTCTTCGAAGCTGTCCAGTTTTGATAAAGAATAAAATAACGATGCAGCAATAAGGCTATTTTTGTTATGTCTATAGCATCCATCAGCAAATAAACAGAAACTTGACTTTTGGTTATACTCCTCTAAAACTTTATACAGACATGAGGCAATCTCAGAATATCCACGTTTGTTAACACCTTTGTTCCAAACAAAACAAAAACAATCTTTACTTCTTTCGAGATTGGGATATAGATGACTTGTTCCAAATCAAAAACATCTCACAATTTTTTTTTATCTTCTGTTGCCTGCTGTTTGCATGCTGCTTTCTTTTGCCGAGCTGCCGTTTTTTTCAGTAATCTGTGAATCGTATCGGATCTTTAGGTTTTTTTTGCTTGTACATCTTCTTCCAATTGCGTAAGGCTCTTTTTTGGGAGATAAAAAGGATAAGTTTTGCTCTTTAGAAACTTCCGTATGTATGATAACTACATTTAAATTTACTTCCTTACGACTGAAGATCTTCAAGAAACATACAAAATATTTTAGGCAAGGAGAGGTCTGGATGAAGGTACATCTTAGATGTTTTGCCTCTACGATTGCCTCTACAAAAGTGTGATCCAACTTTTGGAAATCTATTAATATGCTTCTTAATATTGAATTTTTAAGTCACAATTTACTAAAGTATGATTTTATAATTTTTGTGTTTTACTTATTTTCTTTTACGTGTTTATTTTTGAATAAGCAAAATATTTTATGAAAAATAACTTTTTTGCCTAAAATCACAATTAAAACATTTTCAATATGTTACATAAATCAATACACAGGCTGTATAAAAATTTAACTATTTAAATTAATAAGTTTTATTGATATCCTAGATTATTATAACAGGAACTAATTATTTTTGAAAATAGGATTTCAGATGGCAGTATCAGGTATACAGTAGATCAGTAAAAACTACTCGTTAAGGAAATACATAACATTTAAATAATGTTTACTTATTTACTAAAATATATGGAAATGTGCTCAACATGCTAGATTGCATAAAAAGTTTCACAAAATATAATATTTAGTTCATGTCTTATATTACTTATACGTTGAAAAGTTCATATGGGTCAGAGTAAAAAATAACCAATTACATAAAAAACGAAAAAGGTTTATTTAAAATAAAAAGTGTATAAACTTACAATTTGCTGTGAAACCTGGGTCTATTTAAAAATTAACTACTAACTGAATTTAAAAATAATGCTAAAAAACAATAAAATAAAGTTGTGTTCACAGAATACTAAAACTCGTTTCCATCGTCTGCTGATAATTCGAAGCATTTTCCGCTCTTTGAGGCAGCTGTCATATTCTTTAGGAGGTTTTGAAGATGAAAGCCTGGTCAAATTCGAGATCAAAGTTTAAACATTTCTTGGGAAATGTTATTTTAAAAAATATATTATACAAATGATATACAATTCACTATTTACTAGCATTTATAATATACGGGGTGTTGAAAATGCAGCTCCTTGGTTTTTCTCTCGTAAGGTGCAATACAGACATAATGTGTTTTAGATCAAGGTCTCTTGCTGAAAAATAAATAAATTAATATGATTAAAAAAACGTAATGTCATCAAATAATGGGAATACCAGTGTGTTGCAACTCGAATACGATACTAGTTCACGGCAACAGTATCTTAAGAATTTTAAGTTATTCCATTTACTTGACATTAGAAGACTTACATTGAACTGAATCTTTAAATATTACCAATTCAATTTCATATTCCAGTCGCACTGTAATTTCCCCCTTTTTAATGAAAATCCCTTGATTTATAGCGCATTATGTTTGTAATACATCATATCGGAAATTGAAGGTGTTGCATTTTTAATGAGATAAAGCATATCATTTATCAGTATTTACCATTTACTTGCTAAAAGTGCCAGCAGAATCGAATTGTTATATTGGTTAATAAACTTTTACTTTATAAAAAATACGAACAAGTGTTATACAATTTTTTTTCGTATTTTTATCTATTTTTTAAATATTAATCATGAGGAATGACCTAGCATTGTTAAGACAATATCATTGAAACGAAAAATAGTCCGATTGAAATGTCGTCCTTACCACACATAATTGCTAAATATACGACAACATGTAACTGCATACAGAGTCAAACTGCTATAATAATAATAATAACAATAATTTATTTACATTAAAACTATACATGTTTACATGATGCTTGCTTAGATATATAGTACCTATAGGTAAATAAATTTAACTACCTATAAGTCTGCAGAGACTTGTTGTAGTAAACTTTCTTACAATAAGCTCCGTTTTTTAGATATTTTATTATTGTATACTGTAATAATAATATAACTAAATCTATATAATTAATACGCCTCTTAATATGTGTTTTGTTTAACAATAAAGAACAAGCGCAGGATGTCATAGTATTTTATTGTGATTGTTTTAAACTTTGATATCAATATTTGTACAAAGCC
This sequence comes from Kuschelorhynchus macadamiae, assembly GCA_030620095.1. Classification (NCBI taxonomy): domain Eukaryota; kingdom Metazoa; phylum Arthropoda; class Insecta; order Coleoptera; family Curculionidae; genus Kuschelorhynchus; species Kuschelorhynchus macadamiae. Next base: position 48,011 of record JAUTXW010003637.1, read on the forward strand.
AATATATATTTTATTAGGGCCATTAAGAGGTATGCAATATTTCATTTTTAAATGTAAAGAAAAAACAGGTGTTTTCAACATGTTTTAATATAAATAAGTGAGGACTATAAAATAATAATAGTATTTTGAGTTTTTTTATATGTGATAATACATGTTGCTGATGTCGATTAAACTATGCACTTCTAAACGTGTTTCAGTAGATACATATTTTCTTACTTTAGCTTGAAAAAGCTTTGTTGAACCTAAGTTTTTTATTACCAAAGGTAAATACTTGTAGATTATAGGGCCCAAAAAGTAGAAGCCCCTTTATGTTATTGTTTTCGAAATATTGGGCACCTGTAGGGCACTTACTCCCTGTCGGGTATTGTGATTATGAGTCACAGTAGGTATATGAATTTTAGAATTGTAAACTGTTTTCGCAGTCGACAATAGAAATAACTGCCTGACATCAAATATACATGTATCATTGTATACCGCCGCATTGGGGTAAGTAATGCTTTCTTGTAAATAATTTTTAGCCCAGCTTTTTAAACTTTTTCTAAACTATGTAAATTATTTTTTGTAGTTTCGCCCCATGCTATAAGACTGTAATTTGTATGAGGTTGAACTAAACCAAAATACAGCATTCGCACAGCAGCAAATCTAGGTAATAAAATAATTTTTTTAACTATGAATTGTATGTGCGTGTCCCATTTTAAATGAATATGTATAAAAATCCCCAAGTATCTTCTACTGTTCACTTTACAGATTGAAACTGGGGGACAATCGGACTGAAAATTAATGTTAGTATTTTCTGTTTCTGGGATGTTCGTTTTTAATAACGTAAATAGAATAAAGTGTATTTTAGAGACATTTACTGTCAATTTTTTATTGTTAAAATAGTGGTATCCCTTTTTTGATTCTCGTTGAATTTGATTTTGTTGATCTGTCCAGGAGTTGTCAGTAAAGAGCAGTGCTGTATCATCCGCGAAGTTCAATATTCGCCCGCGTGGTTCTAAAAGAAAAAAATCGCTCAAGTACAAATTAAAAAGCATTGGCCCCCAAGACTGTGCTCTGTGGTACCCTGTATTCCAAAATTGTTGTTTCACTACATGCTTTGTTTATTTTAACTTGTTGTTTTCTGTAGGTGAGATAATCTGTAAGTAAATTAAGTGGTATATCTTTATATCCACTACTTTCATGAGTATTTAATAGTTGATTGTGTTCTGTTGTATCAAAAGCTTTGGCTAAGTCGATAAAAACCGCCATAGTGGGCTGTTTCTTACCTAAATGCTCATAAATTTCAGTAGTTAGACACTCGATGGCATCTTCCGTCGACCTATTTTCTCTAAAGCCAAATTGCATGGTAGAAAGGATTGAATTTTTTTCAATAAAATCATTTATTCAGAATTTTAAAGTTTTTTCAAATACTTTTGTGAAGTTCGTAATTAATGGTATCGGTCTATAATTTGCAAAATTGTGTTTATCTCCTTGTTTAAAAAGCGGTTTGATAATTGTTTCTTTTTAAATATATCGGGACATACTCAAAATTCGAAGGATTTATTTATTATGTATGTTAAGAAACTTGATATTTCCTCGAAACATATTGCTGTGGTCATAATTTTCACAATAAATGGTACCAGCTATAGTCTTTTCAAAGTCAAGATGCGGTGCATGTAAACAAAAGTGATTGTGAGTGCAATATGTACTCAAAATCATTTTTATTCAAACGCGTATTGCTCGTACTACCACTTTTATTTACATGTACTGCATCGTGATTTGAACAGACTTTAGAGTACTTATCGCTGAACCCGCTATTAAAGCGGCATTACACAGCATGTTGAATGACGGGCCGAGGTTTGCACCACGCATAGGCAGGATTTTCCTTTTTTACGCATCTAAAATGTCGGGGCGTCGAAAACCGATGACTGGTTGTGCAACAGCTTACATTTTCAAAATAACTATATAGAAATAGATATTTTTGGAAACCCCACATAATTTCTAATAAATATAAAACATAATATACAGGGTGTTCCATTAAAAAACGCATATATTTGCTTCGTAACTGAAAAAAAAAAATAGACTACGCCACTGAATTCTATGGAAAACATCCTATAAGAATGCTCTTCAACCTCTATAATAAGTTAAGAGACTGATATACGAGGGCTGGTCCAAAAGTGATATTTTTTAATGTCATCCTGTATCTCAAAAACCAAGAAGATTATGAAAATTCTATAAGCGGCAGGTTTAATTTTACAAAAAAGTACTCTCCATATTTAAAAGTAAGCAAGATACACCACAAAAGTGTCAAATATATCCATATTCTGTACTGTAATTATTGTTAAAATCGTCTTTATACGCGCCATCATGTTCTGAAAAAGTATATAGGATCTCGTATTTAAATAATAAAGTTCTTATCAGCGCAGGAAAACTGCGAAACCCTGTATATATAAAAAACAAAATAAATTAAAATTTCTACAGAAACGAAGAAATATTTTTCTTTAATGCTTTGTTCTATCTTTAGGATTCTCCAGATATTAGACATCCTGTACATACCGGCAAATTACAAGATTTTTAAAATTATTGCTTGGTTTAATAAAAAACATTTGTTTTCCATTTTAAAGTTTCATATAGCTCCCGGAATGTTTAAAATCAAAAATAAACAGTGGACCTTTGAAAATTAAATTGTGGTATATAATTGATTTTCTGCCTTCTGCCTGATATAAAAGAGGATTAACCTTGGACTAGATCTTATAAGGCACGGTCTATATTGATTATCTCTCTATTGTTTGTACTTTTGCTTAAATGTCCGTTTTCATTGATCTTTTTGCTGGTATGTGAAAATTGAATCGAAGTTCAGTTATTCGCGTGTGCCGAGAAAAATAATTTAAAAAATGATCTGTATTCATTTACAACTTGGTAATTTTGAAATATCAGCCCGTCAAAATACTGTCAATAATAGACTGCTGAAGTCAGTGAAATAAGAAAATATATATGTAGTTTAATTTGAAATTGAAATATGCATTCTTAAATTACCATAATTTTGTATTCGTATTATAAAGACCATAATTACATGCAAAGGGTGTTTAATTAGCCAGCGTATTTCGTGTTCAATTTCAAAATAGTCTCTCAAAAACATGTTTTTAAATTTTTTCTGTTGATTACAATAAAACGTTTCGACGAGCGTGAAAACCTAGTCACTGTTAAGGGTATACGGAAAGCTACATTTAGGAATATATACTTATACATACATATATTAATATTATAAATACGTTAAAAATAGAGCTCTTAATCTATCCCATCCGAATTTTCACAAAAAAAATTTAATGATATAAAAAAATATCTACTAAAAAACGATCATCCTCAATTATTGGCATATATAAAAGTTAATTAACAAAATTATATATATAAAAGAATAAACAAAACGAACAAAAAACATGGTTTAAAATACCTTATATTAAAAATCTTTGGGGAAGATTAAAAAAGAACTAAGAAGGAGGAGTGATAAAATTACTATAGCATTTAAAAATGAAAATTCACTAAAGCAACTTTTTTTTATAAACAGAAACTACATCACCAAAAGAATTAGAATTGTTTATAAAATTTCATGCATAAACTGTAATAGCGTATATATAAGCCAAATTAGCAGATACTCAGAAACACGTATATTAGAACACAAAAGAAGCGTAAGATCTATAAATTTACAAAATGATAAATCAAAAACAGTTTTAGCTGAACATTTTCAAAGTTTTTAACAACATTTTAACTTTGAAGGAACTAGCGTTGTTGACAGGTAGATTAATTACCAAAAAAGGTTATTAAGTAAAATGGTTCAAATTAAAAATCATAAAACTGGCATAAATAAAAAACAAGATATTGAAAAATTAAATCTGTCCTATTTCAATCTAATCAAATATAAATAACACCTTGTATATTATATAGGATATTCACATTTTACACTTCGTGAGTAGCTTGAGAAATAAACATAATAGTTTTCTGTTTTTTTTTATTCCCTTTAATAAGAAACGAATTTTAGCAGATATTCGGCATTTAATACTATATCAAGATTAAAAACAAATGTATTCGTCTGAAATAATTCCTGTCTTGTCCCATAAAGTTCTATGTTTTTAAAATTAATGTAACACTGAGGGTCTCACTTGTTTTGGAACTAACACATATAATAATTTATATAAAAAAATAGAAAAAAATATATTAACTGGTGTGTTGTTATTGCTATATTTTGTATAGTTGTACTTATTGTAGTGTATATGTACATGTATTTACTTATTTACTTTTTATCCTATGTATTTTTGGTCACCTAAAGATGGTCTAATATAAACCGACACGTAGAGAATTAAACTGATTTAAATCTTCAAAATTTAGGACTTTGCTGTTGACCTAACCCAACCAACCCTGCTACTCATACATACATTAGTTGTGTGCAGAGAGATATTTTAAAGTTTATCTAAACCCCCAGGAACGATATTTGAGGAAACAAATAAGTATCAGCACTGTTATTTTAAATAAAACACAACCTATAAATTATAATCTCAGCTAACCAATACATGCATAGCTCTCTACTGGGATTTTAATGATATATAGGTTGGGGGTGTATCTTGAAAGTTTTTGTGCACCTTATCAAAATCTGATCCATAATAAATCCATTTTCTTTTGTGAGAATATGTTAAACTATAGATACATCAAACAATACCTCCGTTAAGACCAGTATTACCTTATCAAGCAAATTTCCTTGGTTGAGAAGATGTAGTTATAATTTAAAACGTGCTTATTATCCTCGGAGTTTAAAAAAACTATAAAAATGTTTAAATGCCTTCATAAAAACTTTTGAGCATATAGTACGTAAAATTTATTTCATTTTTGTTTTCTCACTGGCATATTATATAACCATTAGACTATTTTTTAGTAAACCACTAACTTTAGACAGCAATTTCCCGTTATTCCTAACACTTTAAAAATTCTACAAAACTATTTTGCTACGAAATATAAAAACTCCCATATATATGATTTGGCTAATTTCGTTTACACACTTATTAGACCCTGAAGAAATAAGCGACATTGCAATTAAAATAATTATTATTAATATTCGCGGAGAGTACATTGCTGTTAAAGATACTTAAATACGAAAATCTATAGACCCTGAAAAAAAAACCCGGATTAAATTTTAGAAAAATATTTAATCTAGGAATGCAAAAATCCATTAGAGGAAATAAAATCCCACAGGTGATTTTATTTTGTAAAACTTGGTTTAAGAGAAAAATATTTAATAAAAAAGTATATTCCTGATAAAGCATGAATCCTAAAAAATGCATTTAATTTTTTTTCACAAAAATCTAAAAACTAGAAACTGTGAGGATCTTTAAAAAAAGGACTGTAAGAGGCCAGGGCAAGAATAGGGACCTACTAACACAATAGAGACCTGTTGTGAGGCCTGTCAATTGTGCATTTACAAGTGGTTGGTTTCTCTTCTTGAATAAATAAATATAAATAAATAAATAAATAAATAAATGCTTTATTGTCAAAAAAAATTTTACAATTTTGTGGACAAAGCTGTTGTAAAAAAATAGTTTACAAACATCAAAATTAGCAAACAAAACAAAACAAAAACACATCAAACATATTATAGAAAAATAATATTTAAATCAAGAATTTAGAATATTAATATTATAGAATCCTAAAAGAAGTACATTAGAAATGTACTTTGTCAGTCGTACTATGTTATAAACATTTTCATAAATATAATGTAAAAAAAAATAAAAAAGCAAAGTAAAAAATAAAAAAGTACGAAACAATTAAAAAAATACATATACAAAATTCGGTAAAAATGGTTGGTAATGGCAACTATCACACTAGGGGTTCATAAGGATAAAATTATGTGTTGTAAAACTCGTTCACGGTGTAGAAGGCACTTTCCAGTAAGAATGATTTCAAAGCCTTGTGAAATGAAGTCAGAGATATTATGGATTTGATGTTAAATGGCAGGTGATTATGCATTTTTTTTGCATTGTAGATTACTGATCTTTTAATTAACTCTGAGTGTGGGGTTGGAAGATAGAGATCGTGCTCAGTATTTCTGAGAGGGTAGTTGTGAGAAGGTCTCTCTAATAGAGCAGGTGCGTGCTTACGAATTAAGCAAACCGATTCCAAAATGAATAAGCAAGGAAGGGTTAGTATTTTATATCTTTTAAAGAAATCTCGGCAGTGAGTTCTACTGTTAAGTCTCAGTAGGTAACGAACAGCTCTTTTTTGTAGTATAAAAGTTCGATCAAATTGAGTCGCACAACATGTACCCCAGAATGGAATAGCATATCTGAGGTGCGACTCAACAAGAGCAAAATAAACAGTTCTAGAGGTAGAAAAGCTAAGCTCCTCGGAAACAGATCTTAACGCAAAGCAAGCAGAACCTAACTTCCTTGATAAAGCGTCGATATGTGGATCCCATTTTAAAGAATCATCTACAAGAAGCCCTAGAAATTTTACAGAGTTTACGACATCAATAGTGGTGCTATTAAGGTCAAAAGGTTGCAGCGTGTTTTTATAAGACAAGACTTTCGTTTTAGAGATGTTCAAACATAGGAGATTAGAATCGCACCAGGATTTAATGGTGATTAGGTCATTAGATACAATCCTATGTAGGTCCGTGACATCTGGGTGGCTCCACGTAAAGCTGGTATCGTCCGCAAAGAGACATATTTTTCCACTAATGTTTAAATTAGCCATGTCGTTTATGAACAGAAGAAACAAGATAGGGCCTAGTACCGAGCCTTGAGGCACTCCATATTCCATTGGCCTACAAGAAAACATCCTGTTGTCAACTTTCACAACTTGATTTCTGTTGCTAAGATATGACTTAAACCAATTGAGAGGAGCCCCTCTAAATCCATAGTACTGCAGCTTGTTAGTTAATATATTATGATTCACACAATCGAAAGCTTTGGAAAAATCACAGAAAAATTGTTGCCGTAGCGTGATGGTTGTTTAGGCTGGAGTAAACTCTATTAAGAAGGGAAAACATGGCATCGCTTGTGCATTTGTTACTTAAAAATCCAAATTGATGTTTTGTAAGTATTTCATATCTAGACAGAAATGATAAAAGCCTTCTTTTAACCAGTCTTTCGATGATCTTAGATAGCGTAGGGAGAAGTGCAATTGGGCGATAGTTCGAAGCTTCTTCTGAAACACCTCCTTTGTGAAGAGGTATGATTATTGCAGTTTTAAGGCAGCTTGGAAAAGTACCATTTTGGAAAGACATATTTATCAAAGTAGTCAGATGCTCTAGTGTGCATTCCGGCAGACTAGAATACATTTTTAAAGTAAGCCCATCAGTTCCCGAGGAAGATTTATTTTTGATATCATTAATTGTACTACGAAGTTCTGATAAAACTACTGGTGAAAAGAAGAAACTGTGCAGGTTTACCCTATGATTAGAGAGATATGAAATTGGGTCATTAGATTGAGATACGGATTTAGTCAAATCTTTGGCTACATTTACAAAATAATTGTTTAGGTCCTCAGGAGAGGTAAGGATAGTGCTGGATAAAGGAGATTTGTTTCTTAAATCATTTACGATAGACCAGGTTTCTTTAGCTACATTTTTGGCGTTAGAAAGTCTATTATTGTAATAAATATCTTTGGCGGCTTTAATAGTCTTATGGTAAATTTTTCTGTATGATTTTACATAATTATGAAAAAAGACACTGTCCGAAAATTTCTTTAAATGAGATAGTGACCGCATGTTCTTAGAAGATATACGTAAACCTTTAGTGGACCAGGGTTTACTTCTTTTATTTTTGATAGGCCTAAGAGAAAAAGATTCAGAAGCTATATTAGTTAGAGTTTTTATAAAACGAGAAAATTCAGTGTCGACATCATAAGTATAAGAGTCCCAGTCAGTTATTTGACATAGGTATTTGAAATTAATGAAATTTCTAACCGAAAAAATACGGCCTACTTGTCTAGAGGAATTTTTGGCTTTGGATGTAATTGAAAATTTTGTGAAAATTGCTTCATGATCGGAGAAACCTGGACTTAAGACATTACATTCGACGGAGCTAGGATCGAAAGAAGACACAACGTAATCTATAGTACTGGCACTTGTCTTAGTAATTCTGGTTGGTGAGTTGACGTGCATGGCAATTCCTAATGACTCAAAGATGGACTGAAGACATTCCTGAGCAGCACACACACTGGAAAAGTCAATATTGAAATCGCCACATAAGATTAATTTGCTTTTTACAGGAAGGGACTCGAGCAAACTTAGAAGGTTATGGCAGAATAATTGCACATCAGCATCAGGTGTTCTATAAATACAAATAATATAAAGGTCATAAGTATTGTGATAAACGATAGAAAATTCAAATACTTTTTCAGATAATAAATGATTATACTTTGATATTTCGGAAAAATCGTTGTTTGAAGACATTATCATGGTGCCTCCATGAGTTAAATTAGTTCTATTAAATCTGGCAATTGTGGTATAGTTTTTAATAAAAACAGGTTGATTGATATTTAGCCAGTGCTCAGTGATGGCAATGACTTCTGGAAAATTTAGCTCTTCTAACAAAAGATATAATTCGTCTGTTTTATGTCTTAAGGACTGAATATTAAGAAAAAAAAGATTAAAATTACTATTGGTCAATTTTTTAGAGGGTGCTAGATCCTCTTTTCGCGTCATATTGACTAAAAATTTTTACTTTTTGATGGTGAACCACTAGAATAATATTTACCAGTACTTTCACGAATTTTTTGGAGCCGTAAAATTTTTTCCGAGGAGTAGAAAGATCTATACGCTGCAAGGTCTGAGTCCACTTCAGATGAACCAATCCCATAGGCATCGTGGAAGCGATAATACAGCTTGCGCAGGGAGTCCTTGTCACTGGGAAGGCCTTCCGAAGCTAGCAATAATTTAATGCTAGTACTTGTATGCCCCTCAAAACACACACTAGATGGCTGGTCGTGTAGATAAGCAAGAAATAGCCTTAAGGTCTTTAGTAAGGAAGGATCCCTTAATCTGGCTAATATATAGCGACCATTTGCTTTATCCGAATCTTGGGACAGCCGCACTCTTGGTGGAGTCATTGGATCAAACTGCAAAAAATCATCTTTCCTTGCAGTTTTCTCCATGCTTAATTTAGAGCCCTCCAGTGCCAATGACCTACAAGCTGCTATGGCCTCCCTGTCAGAGCCAATTATGACTGACTTATCCTCTTCAGGCACAAATGTCACTGGTGATTCCAATAATTGAGGCTTTGGTGGAGACAGCCCCCGGCTCTTTGGGATATCTATATTGACATCTTGATGACTAGAAGATGAGACATTATGGGCTGTGGAAGTGGGCGGCGTTTGGATAAGGGTTGGTGAAACTGAATCATTGGTAGGATCAATTATGGTACCAGGTGGCCACAGACTAGCGTTCTTAAGCTGAATTAAGTGATCTTTATTTTGCACCCCAATTTTAAAATCGGAGTGCAAAGTGTCTGCATTCTTAAGCATAGGAAAACACCGCACAAAATTCGTGGTTCCTAATTTTTCTTTTATGTAGTGTACAAGCTGATTTGATTTATACGTGGACGGAATTTTGGATACCACTACATAATGCCATTTCTCTATAATGGGTGTTTTGTTGGGCTGGAAGGAAACAGCTTTTTTTGGAGACTTATTGACAGGCATTTGGACATCTGTTGTATCGGTTTGGGTTGATATTGCGGTGGTGTATATCTTCTTTATTGATTGTTGTTTAGGCTTATCAGCAAGCTTCTCCAGGGTAAGTGCCATTTGTTTTACACTATGCCTCAGCTCAGCCATCTCTTTAGTCAACTGCTCCTTCGATGAATCATGCACCTGGACTTTGACAGATTCATTTTGAGATTCCATTAAAATAGATGATAGATTGAAAGTATCCTGCCTAATTTCTTTAATGGATTTAAATAAGGATTCTTGTATACTGTCAGATATTCCAGAATGGAGGCTGTGAATATCCTCAATTTTTTCTAGCAGTATCTTCCATTTGGAGTCATGATTGAGTAAGATGTCGTAAATTTCGCCAATGATCGGAAGGATGTCGTTGTTTTTCTTTAAGCAGGAACCCAGGGCTTCGAGATATTCTGAAGAGATTTGAGTCTTTTGGAGATCTGATATTTTATCATGCAAATATTTCAGAGTTGGAGAGTCGCAAACAGTGCAAAAAAATCTTATGTTGTTGAATTTTTGTTTGTAGAGCACTTTTGTCGTGGATTTATCCAGTCCTGTACAGACCATACAAAAATTTCTTCGGCACTCCCCACTACAGCGAATTCTGTAACAGTCTTTTTCCGAAACGATTTTTTGGCAAGAATCGCACTTAAATTCAGCCATTTTATAAATAAATAAAAAATTAAAATTTTCAAAGGAACAAAAAAAATGAAAATTAAAAAAAAGATGTAGATAAATTTTATGTGAATATTATGTAAATATTTCCAGTTGATAAATCAAAATCTTTAAATGTCACGCACAAACAATATTTAACTAATAACCGGATCCGGGTAAACAAGGTCAAGTTTAGTTTATAGCAAACGACGAACTGATGATCGGGTCAAAGCACACAAAAACAAATTGAAATCAAAACAGTTCAAACCAAAACAAAACAAACGTTCAAATACCGGCAAAACAATATACGAGCGAAAACACAACCGCCTCGTACAACTGCTGGAATAATACTATATAATAATATTCTTAACTATAAGAATATTCAGGATGTTCTAATAAAACTCTAGTACATTTAAAAATTTCTGCTCAAAAAACTTGTATACCTTTTTTGAAATATAACCGAACAAACCAACAACGAACATTAAGCCAGTCAGCCATTATAAGATCATATAAATCAGTAGCGGCCGAAAATATTTATCTTGGGGGTTTAAAGTTTTCCTTTGACAAGCTGCGGTATTTATTTTCCAAGGTTTCATAGTCAGTTCTTCTTTCGGAGCTTATCGATATAAAATAAACTACACGGTTGAGCCCTAAAACAGTTTGTATCCCCAACACTCCCTATTCTCGCTGCGCCATGATATGAATTTAACAAACTTGTTTTTGACGTATTTCAAAATTAATACTTGTATGTTGTTGCTGTTTATGTACGATTTCGATAAATATAACAAACATTTAAATTAGTATGGGTTTTTAAATGTACCTTGTAGCTTACAAAATACACAAGGTGTATCAAAAATATTTTGCAATCTCCTATGCTTTAGAAAGCAAACTAATAAGATTTTTCATACACCAATATGACAGTAAGTAGTAAGGGTAGTAAAGGGTAGGTCAGTACAAAAACTATGGTTATAAACTTCTATCTAGCGGTGGTCAAGTATCAACTTATTTGGGAGGTTGTAAAAAAACCTAACAATTTGAAGCAACTTTCCTTAAGTCTCATAAATAAAGAAAAGTAGAATTAAAACAATAAAAAATTGATTGATTTTCTAGTTCGTGATCTGAGGAAAAATTATAAATATTACTATTGAATTATCTTCCTTTTACCAATCTTGCAGAAATCGCAGCTTCGAGTCCCACTTGAAGACGAACTTTTTAATTTTCTAGTTGCTTTAAGTCCGCTTCCCAAATCCTAGATGTGTCATGCAAAAATGTCAAAATTTAAAACGGCAACAATTTGCTTGGATGCTAAAAGGAGCACACTATTCTGAAATCGTAAATTACTTGTATCGCAAGATCCCTCTTTTCATTATTTTTTTTTCACTATGACGCCCGTCCGCCATTTTATAAATCAGGGCTGTGATTTTTATTTCTAAAAGTAGTTTACTTTCATCATTGGCTACATAAAAAAAAGCGGGTGAAAAATTAGTCGGGGGGAGGGGCACTAAAGACGTGCACCCTGCCGTGTGCACTTAATAAATTCAATAATTTTCACATTAAAATCGTTTATCTTTTTTGCAGTGGCACTTTGGCGCAACCAATTCTTTTACGTTGTATGCTAGTAAAGCTGGCTCTTTATATTGCATATAATATATCTCTAATTTTTAAGTCTTTTAACATAAGTAAAATCAAATGAATACTTCACTTCTCACGTGTCGTTTTTTTTAAAATTTAACTAACCAATGTACAACTATATACACAAATATAACACAACAACTATATATAACGGCTCTAATAAGTATGTGAATATCTTTGACATCCATTCTAAATTGCAATCGAATGTAAGACGCTTTATCTACCAATTTTAACGATTCTTCTGTTTGCTTCAAGTGATAATCGCGTGGTCAATACAATAAATTACAAATAGACATAGTGTATATGTTTCACAAAACACCAGTCTGTCGTTAACATAAATGTGTAAAAAGAAGTTTGAATTGGGCAAATTTAATAACAGCCATTGTCCGAAATTTCTTATGCTTCGATCCATTATTCATCCCAGATGTTTTGGTTATTTATCCTTTTAAATGATCCCATTTAGCCCTATTAACAACAGGGCAATCGCCATACGTATAAAACACAGGTACTATACTTAACACATCTGATATTAGATCTGATCTCTAAGTCGTTAACATCTCTCTCCTTATATACGCATTAGGAAATTCACTATAATCCAGAAGGCTATCGATATAGGATGGCGTGTTTGTTTACTTCTCATTAACGAACATCAACGTTTGATCATTTAAGTAATTTTGACAGGACCATCACAATATCAAAACCATATCTTAACTTCGCGATTTTTTCAGAAAGTAATTGCAAGGCACATTTTTGATTACACGTCACCTCTCGCGTTACTTCAATTACTTTTTATGTCTCGTACGGGACGTGATCAGAAAACTGAACTGAAGAAATGCGGCGAAAAGTAAATAGAGAAACTCCTATTTTACTATAAGAATCCGGTTATGGTAACAGTATAAACAGTTTAAGGCAGTAAAACGATTTTTTTCTAGCTCGGTTTATAGGAAAATATTGTTCCCCTTTCTGTACTATATCACATACCTAATATTCAGCCGAGTCGTCGCCAAGAATATTCACTAAAGTAAAATATTATGCATGATATAATATATAGCTCAAATAACACTAGTAGTTATAACGGTAATATAAAATGCTACGTATCAATTTGTAATGTAACTGAAATATTTTTAACGAACGAGGTAGAGGATCAAATGAAAACCGTAAAAAATGCATGAAACAAAACCTTGTTTTGAAAATAGGCAGATATATTACCGCTGAGATCTAGAAGGCTCTGTTAGTGACATATCGTTGGAAAAATTGAAAGTGTTGTCACACTGGCAGTTTCAATATTGCAACCCCGCTGGAGCACTGCGCTTCTGTTATTGGTTTCTTGCACAGTGAAGATATAAAACCCATTAACATTCAACTTAGAATGTAGCTGAAATATGAAAATTCATGTTTGTCGCTCCTGTGAGTGTATGAAAACAGCAACAAATTTAAAAACGGGCTTTCCGTAGCTCATTCTCACCGACTTGGTCAAGCTAATCCTACACCTGAGTCCAT
>JAUTXW010003638.1:0-197500 GCA_030620095.1 Kuschelorhynchus macadamiae
CCTTAGAATCAGTTCTTCTCTTGTATGAACTGGTCTGGAATAAACTAAATTTTTCAAATAACCCCACACAAAGAAGTCGACAGGTGTGAGGCCAGGGGAACGTGAGTGTGTGAGCTGTAGCTCTAATCGTCCAATCCACGTTCTGGATAATTATTATTTAACAACTCGCGATTTACAAGTGCAAAATGCGCGGGAGCCCCGTCCATTTGAATCCCGAATTCGTTTCTAAAGATTTGAAATATTTTCTAGATATTGAAATAACTCATTTTTGCAGAAAATCATTAAATAACTGTCCATCTAGGCGTGGTGGTAGAATATGGGGCCCGCAAAAAATTTCGTTTATTACACCACGCAAACATTAACAGAAAATTCTTGCTGAAATGCTCTGGATTCATTTTCTTGTGTTAGATTGTCATGGCTCCAGATTCGTAAATTATGGAAATTTACTGAGCCGCTTCGGAGTAAATGTGGCTTCATCAGTCCATAAAAATTTTTTGAGAAGTTCTCGTCTTCCTCTATTTGGCGCAAAAACTGACACGTTTTTCGGCACACCAAGGATTGTAAGTTTTTGAACTGGCTGCATCTGAAATGGCTTCCTGTGATCTTTCCTCAAAACGCGATGAACCTTATTTTTAGAAACAAAGCTGCGTTGCCTTGTAAATTATGAGCTGCTCTTCGTAGACTTAATGTCCTATCGTTGTCAAACTTATTTAAAATTACGTTTCGATATTGTTCATTTCCTACCTTCGTTTCTCTAAGTTCCGATTTCTGAGTCCAAAATTCCTAAACATTAAATGCGTTTTAATGAAAACTTGTTTGCAAGGTAATCTTCTATTTGAAATCTTCGTTGGTATTTCCGTACTGCTGCATTTGCATTTCCATTACAGAAACCATAAACGAAATGAATATCAGCATACTCCAGGAAGTTACTTTGAATAACACCATTTTGAAATCTTTAGTTAGACTGATAATTACACCTTTTTTTGTATAAACCTTAATGTACCTGACATTTTTGTTTACTCAAAAACTCAAATGTCACACTTTAAAGACGAAACTAGCAATTGTTCAATTGTCACAAAAACGCAATCATGGCATACCAAGGTTTTGCCACTGAAATAATTAACAATAATGGAAATTTCGCTACGCCATACATAAAAATAGTTTTTAGTTTTTAACTCGAAATACTTGCATCGCACGAAAAAAAGGCAAGGGATCAAATTTGCTGCAAACTGAGTGGGGATTTTAGGAATCATTTTTGTTTTCAGAAAAAGCAGTAGCGTGCACCATTTTTCTTCAAGAATATTCAATAAAAAATCCTGTACGGACACCACTGATAAAGAATTAAAAATATTTCAAATCAAAAAAATGTGTTACTCAAATGCTGTTTACCAAATTTAATAACAATATCTCAAGTACTAAAAAAGTTATGACTAAATAACAATTTTTTCTTAAAACTTTAACACCCTGTATTTCGAAAACGAAGCATTTGCCGATATATGTTTATATAGAAAATTAGGGCTTATTTTGAATGCAGAATGCGCTGTTAGAGTTTGGACACTGCATTTTGGGACACCCTGTATATATAGATAAATATATAATATATATATATATATATATATATATATATATATATATATATATATATATATATATATATATATATATATAAATATAAATATATATATATATATATATATATATATATATATATGTCCAAGCCAACATTTCTAGGATAAGCATATGGTGTACCTAGAGGACTGAACCCCCTTATGTCCAAAAAGATACCAATGTCTAACAATACAATCTTATATACAACTGTAACTTAAAAATAAAATAAGTTTAGGATTAAAGAGACTATCAAACTTATAGTTTTAATAAACTAATTCCCTACAAGCAATGTTCAATTTTTTTAAGTTATTTAGTCTTTTATATAAACAAGGAAGTAAATTATAAATTTTGGAGCCAGATAGCTGATAAATCTAATACTAATGTTTCTATAACTATTTGGTATTGTTAAATGTTGGTTTTGTTTTACCACGGGTGTCATGGTGTGATTCACATAATTTTTAAAATTTGAGGTTTTGTAAGCAAATACAGAAGTTGATAAAATGTAAAGAGGGGGTATCGAACATTAAAAATGTCTTCTGAATATAGCAAATGAGTGTGACATAATTTGCCCTTTCTATAGATAATTTTTAAAATGTAGTTTTGGACAATATTTAAAGGCTGTAGTGAATTTCTGTACAGACCGCCCCATACGATTATACCATATCGTATAAGATTCTACTTATGCTTTATATAAAGAAATTAACAACTTTATTCCTAGAATTTCTCGTAGAATGTAAAATTTATGAATAAACGCTTAGCTTAATACTATTTGTAAGCTTTGAAATATGTGAAATCCCCACTTAAGATGTTTGTCAGTAGTAACTCCTAAATACTTAATAGATTCAACTTCCTCAATACCACAATTTAAATTGTCAATTTTAAGGTCATGGAAGTTTGGACGATTCGAGGCTGTAAGAGAAAAGGCAATATATTTTGTTTTGGAAGTATTTAAACTAAAAGTTTAAAACAATCTAACCAATCCTTAACCTTCTTAATGCCGAAGCTGAAGCTACTGCCCTCACTTCACTCCATGTTTCACCCATGAATATCACCCTTTCTGTGTCATCAGCATATGATAAAACCACCCCATTTAATAGTTCTATATTTGTCAAAGAATTGATGTAGGTAATAAAGAGAATGGGACCCAGAACAGTTCCTAGCTGTGGAATACCAATCTTAACTGTCCTTGGATCACTCAGTCTCATTAATTTTAAGTATCTGTTTAAATAACTCTCAAATAGATGTAACACGGTCCCTCGTAGCCCATAGCCATTTGCCAAATATTCAGACCCAAGTGATGAGGAACAGTGTCAAATGCCTTTGCTAAGTCCAAGAAGACAGATAGACATTTTTTGTTGTTGTCAAGTTGGTGTGTTATATTTTTTGTAAGTTCATAGATTGCATTTTCAGTGCTAATACCTTTAATATATATATATATATATATATATATATATATATATATATATATATATATACCGGGTGTCAACGATATCGTTTTACACGATGCCATTCATTTGCTTTTTAGGGGTTAGGATATTTATATTTAGGTTAACGAAATATGGTATTAAGACACATATTTTTCATGAAAAAACAATTGAATATTACTGCCAGTTTTTCCGATATCAGAACCAAGTTAAGAATTTCAAATGGAACCCTGTATATTATTTTACATAGTTTGATAGAGCTTAGAATTACCTTTTCAATGACATATCACAAGTTATATTTTTTTCAAAATGGCGGACCAGGAAGCGCTTTTTCAAAATTCAATAAGGCGGTCGTTTCCCGATACCGATGAAATTTTGTTTAACAAATTATTAAAATATTAAACAAAATGGGGTTTTCAATGGATTTTAATCAAATTTAAAATCAAATTTTTAATTTATCACAAAATGGGATAAGTTTAATTTTTTCTTTAAAATGTGAACTTTTTCTTAAATTTTCTCAAAGATTTTAAATAGAAAGTTGTATTTATTAAATATTAGTATTAAGGTATATCTTATTAGCATACACGAAACCGCATAACAAGCCGTATTTTTGCTTTTTGTTTCAGTAAAAATTGACAAAACCTTGCCGATATACATGTTTCCTAATACATAACATGAAACAAACACACACATATTATTAATCAGAAAATCCTGGAATATTTTTTATTGTTTGTTGATAAGTAATTTTGTATTATTTTGACATTTTGTGACTGTTGTCTTATTTTAGGAAAGCGAGAAAAAATCACAAGTAGTATTAATTTTATTTTACCAGTAGATACGGTGCAGTAACATGAAAGATGACTTAACTAAGATACGTAGGTCTCTGAAACAATTGCATAGGGATGCCATTATAATTTTCATTAGATTTAACCAGAAACGTCAAAAGTACTGTTTTGTATCGACATTTCTGATAACTTTCGTTACATTTTTACACTGAGAAAAACAGAAAACAAAAACAAAACCGCATAACAAACCGTATTTTTGCTTTTTGTTTGAAAAAAAATTGACGAAACTCTGCCGATATACATTTTTCGTAATACATAACATGAAATACACACACCCACACACACATATTATTAATCAGTAAATTTCGGAATATTTTTTATTGATAAGCAATTTTGTATTATTTTGACATTTTATGATTTTTGCTGTCTTATTTTAGGAAATCGAGAAAAATTCACAAGTAGTATTAATTTTATTTTACCGGTAGGCTTTCGGTTTTTCCGGAAATACCTAGACCTAAGTCAAGAAGTTTAAAAAGAACCCTGTATATTTTTTCACACAGTTTGATAGAACTTAGAATTCCCTTTACATTGACATATCACAAGTTGATTTTTTTTCGAAATGGAGGACCAGGAAGCTTTTGTTCAAAATTCAATATGGCGGCCATTTTCTAACACCGAAGATATTTTTGAATTATAGGTAGAAATAATAAACAAATATGGGGGTTTTTATTGAGTTTAATGCTAATTTAAAATCAAACTTTCACAATTAATACAAAAGTCACTCAATTAAATGTTCTATGCGCTGTCCGCCTTGTTTTTGGCATAGTGTAACTCTCTCAACATTTTCCGCGAGCAGGTTTCGTAAATGCTGTTCTGAGATACTCTCAACGGCTCGTCTTATTCTATTTTCTAACATTTCCAACGATATTACAAGAGTTGCATACACTTTTTCTTTCAGATGACCCCATATAGAAAAATCAAGCAGGGTTAGGTCAGGCGACCTCGCTGGCCATCGAATTGGTCCATTGGTTCCCAACCAGTTCTCACCAAATCGTTCATTCAAGTAATTTGCAACAATTCTTGAATTATGAGCAGGGGCGCCATCTTGTTGGTAAACTAAATCATCATTTTGCTGCAAATTATTTATAAAATGTTCAATTTCATTTTCGAGAAAGTCCAAATACATCTCGCCAGTTAAAGGCTGATGGAATAATATTGGACCAATAACGCTTAGTCCTACAACGCCTAACCAAACATTAACTCCAAAACGTTCCTGGAAGGCACCTTCTCTTACTAATCTTTGATTTTCCTTTGCCCAATAACGAAAATTATTTCTATTAAACATCCCTAGATTAGTAAACCTTGATTCGTCCGAAAAAATAATCTTATGATGAAACACAGGACTTTTTCTATAATTATCTAAAAACCAATTGCAATAAATAAGTCGTTTTTGGAAGTCATTTTCAAATAGGTGGTGGTGAATTTGATACTTAAACCATTTAAACCCGTGTTTCTTTAAAATTTTTCTGGCGCTTTCATGGGACGTATTGCACTATTTGCCTAATTCACGAAGGGAAGCTGTACGGTCATACTCGATGTACGCTAAAACGTTTGTTTCCACTTCTTCGCTTACTACGAAACCATCATTGCCATTAGCATGGACACCACCATTATTTTCATTTTTTAAATGTTGTACTAGCCAAGGATAATATGCATGTGAAGGAGCGTCACGATTCGGAAAGCGTTCCTGGTATAATCTCTCTGTGTCCCTTGAATTTTTGCGACATTCCCCATAAATAAGGAGCATGTCAATTTGATGTTCTCTTGAATAAACCATAATATTTATTTTTAAAACTAACTAGAACCACTTCTCAGTGTAAAAATGTAACGAAAGTTATCAGAAATGTCGATACAAAACAGTACTTTTGACGTTTCTGGTCAAATCTAATGAAAATTATAATAGCATCCCTATGCAATTGTTTCCAAGGCCTACTTATCTTAGTTAAGTCATCTTTCATGTTACTGCACCGTATCTACTGGTAAAATAAAATTAATACTACTTGTGATTTTTTCTCGCTTTCCTAAAATAAGACAACAGTCATAAAATGTCAAAATAATACAAAATTACTTATCAATAAACAATAAAAAATATTCCAGGATTTTCTGATTAATAATATGTGTGTGTTTGTTTCATGTTATGTATTAGGAAAAATGTATATCGGCAAGGTTTTGTCAATTTTTTCTGAAACAAAAAGCAAAAATACGGCTTGTTATGCGGTTTCGTGTAGCTAATAAGATATACTTTAATACTAATATTTAATAAATACAACTTTCTATTTAAAATCTTCGAGAAAATTTAAGAAAAAGTTCACATTTTAGAGAAAAAATTAAACTTATCCCATTTTGTGATAAATTAAAAATTTGATTAAAATCCATCGAAAACCCGATTTTGTTTAATATTTTAATAATTTGTTAAACAAAAATTTCATCGGTATCGGGAAACGACCGCCATATTGAATTTTGAAAAAGCGCTTCCTGGTCCGCCATTTTGAAAAAAAAATATAACGGGTGATATGTCATTGAAAAGGTAATTCTAAGCTCTATCAAACTATGTAAAATAATACACAGGGTTCCATTTGAAATTCTTAACTTGGTTCTGATATCGGAAAAACTGGCAGTAATATTCAATTGTTTTTTCATGAAAAATATGTGTCTTAATACCATATTTCGTTAACCCAAATAAAAAAATCCTAACCTAAAAAGCAATTGAATGGCATCGTGTAAAACGATATCGTTGACACCCGGTATATATATATATATATATATATATATATATATATATATATATATATATATATACCTTATATATATATATATATATATATATATATATAGCCTGTATTTTTTGCATGCATAGCTCTTAATTTTAGACTGAAATTTGAAGAAATCGGATAAGTAGTTTTTTAGCTATGCCGCGAACAGACAGACATACCTACAGACAGACGGAATTGAGAAAACATGTTTTCCGGCATCTAGGGACCCTTAAACGTAAAGATCTGAAAAAATCTCACGAGGGAAGTAATAACTAATTATTTTGTGTTTTTAACAAAAGTGTATAATATTTTTGCAAAATAAAATTTTTTTGTTATCACAATACAAAAAAAAATTCTTTGCGCAGGGATGGCCCGCATTTAAATAAATGATTCTGTATAAGTGGTTAGATTTTTAGGTTAAGTGGGTCTCATAATTTTTGGCGACTGATAAAAAATCTCACTGTAATTAATCAATCAATCAATCTCTTTATTCAAAAAATTGCGCAATACAAAAATATACCTTACAATTGAATGAAGTCAAAATTACACACAAAATAAAATGAAATAAATCTTAAAACAATACTAACAATTCACGACAGATTAAAAATCACACTCTAGGAATTTTGGTACAAAAAATATGGTTCCTTTATACTCTAAAATCTAAATGTGAACCAGCTAAAATACATAGAATAAAATAAATAAAATAAATCTTACAACAGCAATTGAGAGACAGACTAAAAATTTCACTCTAAGAATTCATTTACACTGTAGGGTTCTTGCTCCAGTAAAATATTTAACACAGCTTTTTTATATACGTTCAGTCGAGTTTCTACTTTTAAATGGTAAAACCAGATAGGTTAAGCGAGAAAAAGTCAATCTCAGAAAAGAAGCTGTTATAGTTACATACTAAACAGTTAAGGAAGGCAGTTTGGCCATCCCACTGACAAACCTACTTTTGGTGAAACGGGAAATACTAGCGGAGAAAGAGCGATATCACTTGTGAGCTAGGTCACATTTTTTCTTAAAATTTACATCTCTTTTCGAACCTTTTCGGTGTTAGCGAAGTACTCGCGTTCTTTTTGGAGTTACTGTGTCCCTGTTCGAATTAAGGTAAGGTATATACTATTTATTTAAATAAATAAATAAATAAATATCGTCTTTATTAATGCATACATGAACAGGAAATAGATAAATAAATATCCATAAACCTACACAGAGATATGCAGTTTACAGGGTTGGAGCGGCGAAGTTTAACCATAGGTTACTCTTACACTTAACCACTCCAACCCTGCCCAAACCAGCTAAACTTATTGCACATTAATTATAATTCTATATACCTAATACCACAAATAGATTCTAATCCGATTTTAATAAATCGTTTAATTTACTTGGAGTTAACTAAATACCTATTGGAGAACAACATACAATGTCTATACAGTCTGAAGACCCAACAAGTAGGATTTATATTTATGTCTTAATGTATTAATATTACAAAGTCTTAACTCTTGATCCAAAGAATTAAAAAATGAAACAGCATTATAAGTAAAGCTACGTTGGAATAATGTAGACTGGTGTTGTGGCATAGTGAGAAATTCCCGATTTCTCAGGTTACGGTCGTGAATAGCCGAACGAAAAATAAGTTTTTCTTTTAGGTAAATTGGTCCATCATTGCGCAGCAATTTTACCAGGAAAACAATAAAATGAAGTTTTACTGTATTGGACATATTTAACCATCTAAGCTCATTTATTTTAGCTGATATGTGGTCGTATTTCCTAAGATTAAAAATAAAACGGCAACATGTATTCTGAACAATTTGCAGGCGGTTTTTAGTAACCTTATCTAAACATAAAAAATAAACTATATTGCAGTAGTAGTATATTGGCAAGATCAAAGATTCACAGAGTTTTTTTCTTATTTTGAAATTGAGTATATACCTGTTTGCATATAGGACCTTCATCCTCGCATAACTTCTCTGCAGGAGCTTCCCAACATGTGTCCTAAACCTTAAACCAACATCAATACACAACCCCAAATTTTTGGCACATCCTGTAAAGTGTAGATCAACACCATCCAGCCTAAGGTTAATTTGTTGTTCCAATCTTTGCCGCCGCCTCTCTGAGCAAAATAAAAGGACCTCAATCTTATTTGGATTGATCTTTAAGTTATGGTCTTTAGAGTAGGTAAGTATCGCTTCAAGATCAGCATTGAGAGAGGTAGTGGCAAGATTTGGTTCATCGGGATCAAAGCAATGGAGTAACTGAGTGTCATCAGCATATGCCTGTACATGCGAATTGGCAGCTGTCTGGAAAATGTCAAAAGTGTAGACTAAAAATAAAAGTGGCCCAATTATGGACCCCTGAGGGACGCCGGACAATATTCTTCTCGTTGAGGGATATTCATTACCAATTCGCACCGTCTGGTGTCTCTCACAAAGGTATGATCTAAAAAAGGAGACTGATACCTCATCAAACCCCAAATACTCCAGCTTTGCGCAGAGCAAGTCGTGATCTAAAACATCAAATACTTTAGAATAATCAAGTGAGACTGAAATGACCGCCATGCTTTTGTCCAAAGCCCTAATGACGTTATCAATTAAATTAAGCAAAGCAGATGTAGTGCTATGGCCTTCCCTGAAACCCGATTGATGTATAGGAAGTAGACTATTATTTTTAAGATAACACAGGACCTGTTTATGAACAGTCCTTTCAAGTACTTTGGAAAGGACAGGAAGAAGGCTAATTGGTCGTAAGTCACCAGCATTAGTCGGATTTTTAACCTTGGGTACAGGACAAACTATAGATTGCCGCCAGTATCTGGGAAAGTAGCCACATTCAATGCAGGATTAAATTATGTGAGTCAAGGGATTCAATATTATGGGTAGACTAAGCTTAATCATAAATAGGGTGAGATCATCACATCCAGCTGCATTGGAATTGATACCATAAACATGATTCCAAATAGTCTCAGGCTCGACCAGAGTAAAACAAAATTTTATATCAGCATTATATTTATTAGCTTCATAAAATGCCTTTCTATCATTGCAGTTGTTTGTTTTTTGAAACACACTCATGAAATAGTCATTTACTACATCTGGCTTCATTTGATCAGGAGAAATGCAGCCACCTTTTGACTCTGCCCCAGCATACACATTCATCTGTCTGAGGCCCTTCCAGAGGCGTCCCATATTTCGGTCACGCTGTAGAAATTCTAGGTAACCCATCTTCTCTCTACGAACAGATGCAAGAGTAAAGTTCCGAAGCCGCTTGTATGCATCCCAGGACTCAGGGGTCTTATTGATTCTATACCTAGACTTTGCTTTGTCACGCTCTTTCATGATTTGCCTCAGCGTAGGTGTAATCCATGGTGCAGGTGGCTTGTTCACTCGTACGGTTTTGAGGGGTACATGATAGTTAAAAAGGGAGGATAAATGTGATGACAGAAAATTTACCTTGTTATCTATATCCGTTTCATAATAAATATCATCCCATGGTATATCACACAAGTCCTCATAAAAGAGCTCCTGATTAAAATCACGATAGCTGCGAAACGTTACAAATTTTTGTGTATTTCTCAGTGTTGGTAGTTCAAGGTTACAATAGGTCAATCTATGGCCACTAATGGGTTCAGCAGCAATTGTACCAGAGCTAGAGAGAACATCAGAATTGTAAAGAAATATAGGATCCAGCAATGTAGAGACAGAGGGCGTAACTCTAGTTGGTTCATCTATAACCTGGGTAAAACCTAGAGAATCAAATAACTGTGATAGAGGGTTTGCTAAATTTAAAAAGTTTACATTTAAATCTCCTAGGACAGTTACATACTCATACAATGGTAAGATCTCAGGCAGTATATTGTCAAAAGCCCGCACACATTCCGGAACATTATTTCCCGTCCGATAAATTACCCCTGCAATTATAGTAACTTTACTATTTATTTTAATTTTAACCCAAATATTCTCTAATCCTTCAATATGTATTGCGTTATCCAAATTTACAATTTCGCTTTGGAAAGTAGTTTTGACGTAGATTCCACGCCTCCCCCCTCCCCACTACTCGGTCGCGTCGAAAAAACCTATAACCATTCAGGCCAATCATATCAGATGAAACATCGGGGTTCAACCAAGTCTCGGTAACGGCTATAACATCAAAATCATTACCACTTACCAGGTCTACAAATTCCTGAAAACCAGTAAAAATAGATCTAAGGTTAAGATGAGAAATCTTAAATATACAAGAATTAGTCCTAATATTATTCATAACATTCATTTAATTATATAACAAATTGTTTAGTGTTACTATTTTCTACCACAGTTTTTCGTGTCTGATATGTATTTCTCGAATTTAGATTGTAGAAAAGGAAATAGTGACTTAAATATACAAGCAATCCAATATAGACCGTTGTTGTTTATTTTCGCAAACCAGCCCTAAACCCTAATACCGCCCTGAGATTTAAGTGTTTCGCCGCAGTTTTTCATTTTAAGATTTGCTGAAGACCGGGGTAAGCTTTCCCACCAAACCGCCAGAAAACAGACATTTCTCACTGTCGTTCCTTGGGTACCTTCATAGTCGACCCAGAACTTATGACTGCCTATTGAACATATCAGGTAATTATCTTGTTTTTGTGTTAGGGTTCTGATCATGACGAAAAACCCAAAAAACAGTTGTATATTATTAATATTAAAACTTGTAAATGTGAAAACATTGAATAAATAAACCTATATACTTACAATACGGTTTTACCATGCATCAAACTAGTCAATTCAGTAATCAGCGGCTCAAAGACAGTTACTGGCAGTCTCTTGACGGTATTTCTTATCACAGTTTCATCCTTCCTGCACAACGCCGTCCTCAGGATATTCCTGTCCTTGCTGTGTAGCCCCTGAAGCAGTAACTGAGCCACATTGTCTACCCTAGGCACCTGGTCCTCTGATTTACTGAGAGTTAGGTTTTCCAGTCTAAATTAAAGTATACATCATAAAAGCAAAATCAGGACCAAAGAACTGGTCAAAAATATTTCTAATATTTTTTGAGCCAGATGCAGAAATATCATTATAAGAAACTTGAGCAGATAAGCATCATCTATTGACTTCAGTGTAAGGCTAGAAATATTTAGGATCCATTAGAAGACTTTGTTCTACATTACAAAAATTAAATTGTGTTTGATTTAACTTTTTGTCTAATTTCCCTATATTTATCTCACCAAAAACTAAGTTTTGTTTTCTAAATTCTGCTCAAAACCTTTAACTTTAATCATATGAATAATTTCAACATTATACTATAATAGAAAGACCTTTAAAACCTGGTTTGCCATAGGAACACAATCCATTGAAAATGTCATTAACAATCTCATAAAATTTTACCACAAATATATTAATGTCACAGCATGAATGCTTCAGAAGAAAACTGCTTATATATTAAAAATGTGTTTTAATCTGCCAAAATTAATATATTTTAGTCCAGTTTATTTGCAATGAAAACCATTTTATTTCTGTATTTAAATCTAGATCATTTCAAAAGTCTTACCTCTGTTCCATAGGGATTTCCCTTTGTACCCCAGATTTTCTTTTGCCCGGGGCTGAAACTGTTTGGGAAGAAAGGTAGTGAACATCATCTCCCACTATGGGTTTCTTAACTTTTGTAACTTGGGCATCTTTTGACTTTTTCAATGTGTGGGGATCTGTTCTTACAAGTACTTCATATTTTTTGGATGTAATTGACTAAAAGACATGTGAACATTAATAATTGTGCATAAATATGTTATAAACCCTTTAAAAGAAAATAACAACTCAACATAGAACGCAAGCTTTCACGACTTTGGTCAATTAAGAAATCATGGTTCTTGGAATTAGTCTATGTCAAACTGGAATTACTATCCGACCTTGCGCCTTCGATTGCATGTAAAGTAAAGATCCCTGAAGATTCCTAGTGCAATCAAAGGCGAAACGTCGGATAGTAATTGCAAATGCACGGTCTAATCCACAGAACCATAATTCCTTAATAACAACTTTAACGTAATATTTCATATAAAAAGCGACACTCCAAATAACATAGAAAAACTGATGGATTTTATCAAACCAGTCTTGCAATCAGATTATGACATGACTATTAAGGAACAATATAGTCCACGTTTAAGAATTACTGGCCTTTCGAAAAAATATACAGATGGACAGAATCTCCTGGAAGAGCTTAAAGTTCTTAACCATAGGGTCATTAATGACGATGACTCAATGAAAATTATATACACAACCTAGTCAAATGGCCCATTCATGTGGAAACATCGGGACAAACATTTAAAAAGATTCTTAATACAAGATTAGATATGGGATGGAATCACTGTACCGTATTGGAGGATCTCAGAATAGTGAAGTGTTTTAACTGTGGTGCTCTGGGTCATAAGCAGAATGAATGTAAAAAGTCAAAGCAGTGCTCATACTGTGCAGGTTCACACGATAAACTACAATGTGACAAGCGGGTTAAAAAGTGTGTCAATTGTTTACACATACATACTGTATATAACTCAGAACATAAATATGATCACGATAGTGAAAACGAGATGGAATGTCCTGTACTTGCAAAAAAATACCGCCTGACTAGGGAGAGAATTAACTACAATGCTCCATCCCCCTCTTAGCTAAGAATAAATTTTTTTTAAAAATCTAACTTATGGATTTATCGTTAGATATCTTTCTTGATGATATTGTAAAAAATCAAAAGGACCCTAGTATAGTTGAACCAATAAGTATTAAGCAGATAGATATAGAAAATAAAATTGTTAGTATATTGCACCTAAATATAAGAAGCATAAAACAAAATTTTCATGATCTATTAACATTTCTAGAAACATATGATCTTAAATTCTGTGATATAATTATTCTTGGAGAATCCTCGAAAGTTGAGAATCCTGATTTTTTTAATATAGCTGACTATTTGACTTATTACAATTTTGGGAATTTCAATAAAAATTATGGAATTTTTGTATATATTAAGATGGATATTACGGCGAACATTAATTAAATAAAACTTATAAACTCAGGATTGTCAATGAGCAAAATATCATTTACAACAATGTAAATTATTCAATCAGTGCACTTTACAGACCTCCCTCATCGGATGTAAATCTGTTTTTTGATGACCTTAATGTTTATTTTTTAAACCATTTAAATGACCATATAGATATATTTATTGGCGACATTAACATAAATTTACAAGAGAATTCAAAGATATCAACAGAGTATAATGCCCTTTTGAATCAACATGGTTTTTGTACATATATAACTAAAACAACTAGAGAAACTAACAACACACACACACATGCATAGACCACATTTTAATCAGACAAAAACTAAAGAGCACTTTCTTAAATTATCAATCTTACATTATACAAACAGATATAACAGATCACGACCCTATAATGTTGAACATCAATAATACATCTACTCATACAGAACAGAAACTTACACAATATTACAATGTAACCACCATAAACTATACTAAATTGAATAATTTATTAAGTTTGGAAAATTGGAATACCCTATCTAATGATGATAAACGTTTCTTAAATATCTTAATCAGTCCAGAACTAATGAAACTTACAATTATAAACATAGAAAATTAAAACCTTGGATTACTGTTGGAATTATTAATTCAATTAAACACAAGGATAAACTTAAAAAACAATTAGTAAAACACCACAGTAAAGAACTTGAAGATCAATATAAGATATATAGAAATAAACTTAAAAAACTAATAAATCAAACTAAAAATGCTTTCGATAAAAATAAAATTTCTAATAATTTTAAAAACACAAGGAAAATATATCAAATTATCAGAGAGGCTACCATTGAAAAAACTACGAAAAGTACATGTAAAACCGAAATAATAGATGATAATGGTGATCTTTTGTTACATGATTGCTGATTATTGCAACGACTTTTTTATTAACGTCGGAGAAAAAATGTCGAAAAAAATTACTAGACCTGATAATCCTTACAAAGTTAACTTCAGTAATGACAAATCGATGTTTCTCAGACCAGTAGATGAGAATAAACTTATTAAACATATCAATTCTTTAAAAAACTCAGGGGCTCCGGGTATTAACGGCATTTCTGTTGTAACGTTACACTTTTACAGTAACTAATTATGATTTTGCTAATTATATTTTGTCATTCACCAAGATGTCAGGAACTAAGTTTTTGGAAGTTATTTAAATTCTTTGACTATTTTCATTATTATAAGTACTTAATATTGTATAACTGACAGCTTGGTATATTATATACATTTTATGTTTTATATTTACAGATGCTGAGGGTCTGGTTGTTGAAGCTTTCTTTAATGCCCACATATAAAAAGGCCATGTTTTTATAAGAATTTCATTATTAGATGTTCATTCACCTATAGTTTTCTATTATCTTACCTTCGCATAATTTTGATCAGAAACAAATCCGTTATAAAAAACCTAGTTGGGTATGAGCTGTTGTGATACAAACTAAACATGATATTTCCACATATCTCCATTGTAGCCTGGTAACCCTAAATAAATTAGAAACATTTGGTATATACCTCCAATTTCGTTTGTCGCCTTTTAAAATCTCGGTCAGTTCATTAAATGATTTGTCCTTTTGATAAAATGTAGTTTAAGATATCACCTATATTGTTAAATATCCGGTAAACACATGTCAGGGGTTCATTAAGCAAGGGTTTGTGTTATTTATTTAAGTAGTTCTCCAAATGGTTTGTTTAAAAAGCCTTGTTTATTTTCGTTTTATAATTGGGTTAAGTGACAACAAAGTTTGACGTTTTACTGTGTGCGGCGACGCTAAAATTCTTGCTTTGGCCTTTTCCATGAATGACTAAAAGCCATACGATTCCGTCCGACCACTTTACTTTCATTTTTATTAAAACCTAACATTTTAAAGATTTAATTATTTAGGACGAGGCTTACGTAAAGATTAGAGGAAAATATTAAAAAAAATAACAGCATAAATTATTCAAAAATTAATATTTAAATTTAATGTATGTTAAGATTTATTGTAATAAATAATGTATTCTGAGTTGCCTATCTTTTTAAAAATCTTTTATTTTGGTCAAATAAATAAGGGGGAAAGAGACAAAATATAGGGACATTAAAATCAAGTTTTGCATGGAGCACTTTCAACAGTTTAGTTTTTTGGCCAAATTCCTACCTTTTTTTAAACATTTTTTTTCCTTACTAAACCTTAGCTGAAAATCGTCTTGGAACGAGTTCGTTCTATTTCGTTTTGACTGTGGCCGTAAAACTACCTTTAAAAAGGCTGGTCCTGTTTTATAGTTATTTTAAATTTTGTGTTAAACAGTGGTCAAATAACAGCCAGGTAATTATTATTTTAATTTATTTAGCAAGGTTCTTTCATTTAATTTTATATTATTAACGGCCACATAGCAAATAGCACATTTTAGTGCACTTTGAACTTATTAGCACGTAGCACATTGCTATTAAAACTTTGCATCTTAGTGCACGTTTGCTTTTTATAGCCTTTAAAGCATTTTGAACATTTTTGCACCCACATGATTGTGAGGTACTTTTCACGAGAAACAATTGGTTGAAGTAAATAACCCTAAAGGTTGGGGTTACCTTTGAAGTTGAAGCAGTAATTCTACATTAAGAAAGAGCCCCCTCTTTACCGAAGAGGTGTTGGAATTTTACCTCTAGCCCATCAACCAGGCCCCAGTAACTCCAGTTTTCCTGCCAGTTGGTGAGATTTTTAAAAAAAGCTTTATATTACAGTAGTACCTTTTATTGATCAATTTATCTTTTTCAAATTACCACACATATTTCTATTTAAAAACAATTTAAACTACATTCTCTCGTTAACAAGTATTTTTTTTTTAAATAAAGCAAATCATAATATTAAATAGTGTTTTACTGGTTGTTTCAGTACCTTTACAAACACACGGGTAAGGGGTGTATGAAGGCAGTGCAGTAAGTTCTGTTTTACGTGTGTTGGCGCCCTTCTTTCATATTTATAATTTTCACTTGCCTCCTTCATACACCAAAGAAAAGGATTGAAAATTTTGAACTCCCCCAAAGCCGAACTACCGTATAAGCTAGCCAACGGGTCGTAAGTGCAAACTTTTATTATTGCACTTACGCAAGAACTCTTTATAATGTGGCTTTTATAACACCGGAGTTTACGTTATACTGTAATAATAATAAAAACAACACACAAACACATACTTAAACCCTCGCATTTATTTTTAATCTTATTTATAAAAAGAGAATAATACCAACTTTTTTTAAAACCTCTATAGTCACTCCTATAAGTCTAATTAACAATTTTAGCAAAATTTTAGAAAAAACATTAAAGGAACGTTTGCTAAATTTTTTAAATTCAAGTAACATAATATCTTCAAAACAGTTTGGATTTATGGAAGGCATTGGAGCATCAGATGCAATTAACTACCTGGTGTCAGAGGTTACAAATAAAATTAATGATAATAAAAGGACTATTGCCATCTTCCTTGACCTTGCAAAAGCATTTGTCACGGTCCCACATGACGCCCTTTTAAATACACTTTCGAGCTATGGTATTCGTGGCACTGTGTTTAAAGTATTTCAATCTTATCTAACAAACAGACAGCAGGCACTAAGAATTAATGATGTTGTCAGTAAAACAAATATTGTAAAGATGGGTATTCCACAGGGAACAGTTTTGGGTCCCCTTCTGTTTGTTACATTTATCAACCCTTATAATACTTAAGGAAATCAATATAGAAGGAACAATACTGTCATAGGCCGATGACACGGCGCTAATTGTGGCAGGTAATTCATGGAATGAGGCTAGACATAGTGCTGAGATCGCAATTAAAATTGTTAAGAAGTGGTTTGATTCGTTTTTCCTTTCACTCAATCTTAAAAAAACTAATTACATTTCTTTTTCACTTACTAATAAAAATAGGCCTACATTTGACTCTATGAAAATTGTAAGCGACTCGAACGAACATAACATAAATGAAGTAGAAAATGCCAAATATTTGAGTATTATTATAGATCGACATTTGAAATGGAATAAACAAGTAGAAAAAGTTGTAAGTGGGATTAATTTATAAATTTTATTTACTTAGGGATTTTTTAAATAGAGGACTACTCATTTCTGTTTACAAGCCACTGATTGAATCTATTATTAGGTATGGGATTTTGGTATGGGGCAGAACTTATAAGACTAATCTTGCTTCATTAAGTATTGCTCAAAACTATATTTTAAAGATAATTTTTAAAAACCCACATCGCTGCTCTGCTCTGCAAATATCCTTAATTTGCGAAGTCTGTATATTTTATCTGTTTGTAAGTTTATGTGTAAAAAGAGTAACGAAGTACAAATATCTCATATGAAACAAGACTGAATTATTTGGACAAACTAAAACTACCTTCGTGCAATAATACACAGTACTTTTTTTTACTACTACTACTAATTTTGTACTTGTGGCCAAAAATATTTAACTGTCTTCCTTTGAGCATTAGTGAGTTGAATGTCAAGGGTAAACAATTCAATACTAAATGTGCTGCATTTATATATGCAAATTACAATAATTATTTTGCTAAATTATTTTTAGTTTTATATATATTTTGTATAATGGGACATTTTGTTGGCGCTGTGATGTTTATCTGAAAGAGATTTGTTTTGTGAGGTGGAGGAAAGACTAGCTATTTTAATGTTAATTACTATATTTGTTTAGATGTTTAATTTTTGATTAGTTTTAGTATGGTATTTGAATAGTTGTTATTTGTGGATTGATTGTCTGCTGTCACATAGTGAAAAATAAGAACCCTTGTTGCCTAGTTATTAAGTAAATCAATTGTTACAGATATGTGTGTATATGTTAATTTTCTAAATGCTTTTTGTTTTTTTTTTAGCATATACGGGTATTTATTACCTAGTTGCTACTATTAGAATAGATTATTTATTATTAATATTTAGTACTGATCTCGTACATTTTTTGTTGTTGATTTTTTTTTTGAAAAGCCCTTATATATAATATTTATGGGTGCATATTTAACCAAAAATACTTAGAAACTATATTACTCCTATATACTAGTCTCTTTTACCTCTTGGCTGCTCAAACAAAACAGAACAAAGCAATAAAAGCCCTATATAGATAGATGAAGATGGAGGAAAGTATGTAAGACTCAGGAAACCAAGGGAGGGCAAACTAACTCATAAACACAATGACTTGGAAGTTGAGAACAACTTAAGTAGTACTGCTGACAAAACCAGAAGGATGGCTCTATCCAATGCAAGACAAGAACAACATCCCTTAACAGTGTCACGCAAACCCCAAGTGTTGATTTTGGGAAATAAGGAAATTAAAGGTTGTGGTTGGCTCCTTAAAAAAATTACTGGATCTAAATTTGACATAAATTCCCAAGAATTAAAAAAAGCATTACTCTCAGACGTCATACAAGAATCTTACAAATATGCCAAAAATTTTGATAAAGACGATTATGTGATCTTATTTCTTGGAAGGGAAAATGCTAAAATAGGTATAAATGTTGATGAACAGGAACTTCGAGACTTCTTCGACTGGTCACTGAAAACAAACATAATAATAATTGGACAACCATACCACCTCTACAATAAGAACCTCAACCGTTCCATTTACAATCTTAATACTACCATCTGGATCAACATATACAGCACATGCTTTAATGGGGATTTCCTGGACTCGGACAGTCTGAAGGAAACTGTAAATGGATACTTTTCATACTCAGAGAAAACTGAAATCATCTTGTATGTAGGCAATAAACACTTAAATAAAATACCTGATAAGCCTAAGGGGAACTCTGCCAAAAGTAAAAATAATGGGTCTCAAGTGGATGGCCATGGAAAACATAATCAGACTGTATCAAGCAGTGCTGAGAGTGATTTTTTAGAACGGCTGAAAAACCTACTAACACCACAAAATCGAAAAGGGTCACAGATAAACCTTCAAGCAAATTTCTCACAAATGGTCGAAAACCAATTGTGATTAAGGACATGCAGGAGCTGATAATTTTCCATTTAAATATTCAATCTTTGCAACGTAAAACTGGAGAGCTGAAAACTTTTTTGCTCTGCTGCAAGCAATATGATATTGTAACTTTGAGTGAACACTGGCCAAAACAGGAAGAAATGGAACATACCATTCTACAAGGTTACTACTTGGCCACCTACTTCTCCAGAAGACAAAAAATACATGGAGGAACTGCGATTTTCATTAGGAACGGGATAGTATCTGACAGGAAAAGGGATATCAATGAGTTGTCATCTGAGCAACATTGTGAACTGTCAGCTGTGCATCTTCGAGACTCGCACATTAGTGTAGTGACTGTGTATAGATCACCAAATGGAGACTTCCATACATTTATGAAAATAATAACTAGTGTGTTTCAGAAGCTAAATGAGAAGCCTTGTAAGGCAATTATTATTGGTGATTTCAACATTAAGTTTTTTTCCCGAGAAAAAACCTTCTTGGATTTTTGTTGCTTGGCACTTTCATTTGGCTTCAGAATAGCACTCTCTGAAAAAACGAGACTAAACAATTGTATAGATAATATTTTAATTAACATGGTAGACGATTTTACAACTCAGGTACGGAACTTGTCTTTGTCGGATCATAACTCTATTGAGATTAATGTAAGATATAACAATCACAATAAATTAAACAGAATTGTTTATAGACCAACCTCTGAAATGGGTTTGCTGTCTCTGTTTGGCCTAGTTCAGGGAATGAGTTTTGATTTTATTTCCGACACCATGATTCAGTTAGATGACAGATGTGAGCTATTTATTCAGTTACTGGCTGATGCAGCTAACAAGTCATTTCCTTTGAAAAAGGGCCGAGCTAGGGATGGTAGAGCCAACATAAACTGGTTTACCTCTGAACTTAGGAAGATGAGAGAGGAACTTAACTTTGCCCACTCTTTTTACAGAATGTACCCCACAGTACCTAATAGGGAAATATTTCAGGGGGTTAGAACAGAATACCGAAAAAATATTGATTAGAGCAAAAAAACAAGCTAATATGAATTACATAAAAATCTAAAAGTAATAAACCCAAAGCCTTATGGGATGTTGTCAACAATGTAACAAAAAAAATGCTCATCTGACTTCAACTCTTTCTTTTCAAATGTAGCACACCAAATCATTATTAATCTTCCAAAAAATAGGAATAAACATTTGAGCACTTACTTAAAAAATAAGTTAATACCCTCAAAGTTTTCCTTTTCTCAGGTTTC
The DNA here is from genome assembly GCA_030620095.1 of Kuschelorhynchus macadamiae. Classification (NCBI taxonomy): domain Eukaryota; kingdom Metazoa; phylum Arthropoda; class Insecta; order Coleoptera; family Curculionidae; genus Kuschelorhynchus; species Kuschelorhynchus macadamiae. Next base: position 20,882 of record JAUTXW010003638.1, read on the forward strand.
GGAGGTCAGGGTACGAGAAGTAATTACAAATCTCAAAAACACTAATAGTAATGATATTTACGGTTTGAATGTAAAAATACTGAAATACATTAAACATCTTGTTATTAATCCATTAACAAAACTTTTAAATGAATGCATTCAAACAGGATTATTCCCTGCAGCTCTAAAAATTTCGAAAATAATACCGATTCATAAGGAGAGTCACCTAGATCAGTTAGAGAACTATAGACCAATATCCATTATACCTTTGATTGGAAAAATTATTGAGAAGATCCTTGCAGACCAGATTTGTGATTACTTCGAGAGTAATAATATATTTACTAGCTGTCAATTTGGATTTAGAAAAAACAAATCAACTGAGACGCCAATTGTCAGCTTGCTTGGCCTGATCACCTCAGGATATGAGGATGGGGCTTTTGTGGGTTCACTTTTTTGTGACCTGTCGAAGGCATTCGACTGTCTCACATGAAATACTATTAGCAAAACTTAAACACTATGGTTTTGACACCCCAAGTCTCAAACTCTTGCAATCTTATCTAACTTGTAGAAAAAATGCAGTGTTCTTTAATAACAGACTATCAAACTTCATGGAGATTAGCAGTGGTGTCCCACAGGGTTCGATTCTGGGCCCGGTGCTTTTTCTCATTTATATCAATGATATCTCTGAGGGGATACCGGGTGCCGATCTGATCCTGTTCGCGGATGACACTACAATCACGCTTTCTACCGAAAAATTAAATGAGACCATAGTGGGAATCGATGAGGCACAGGCGAGGATCTCCGAGTGGTTCGAATGTAACCAGCTGGCTTTGAATGATGATAAAACCAAAAGGTTTATTTTTTCTCAGCGAAACTTCATAAACAGCATTGACTCAGTAAAGTTTCTTGGAGTTGATCTTGAAGCAATGTCAACATGGGAGTACCATCTTCGGTCCTTGTCAGGCAGGCTGTCAAATGCAGTTTACTGTTTGCGTAACCTATGTGAAGTTGTTGATCTGCAGACTACTTTGACTGCATACCATAGCCTATTCCACAGTAGAATGTGCTATGCCACACCTTTTGGTGTGCAAAGAAGAGCAGTCAGAGTGGTTGCTGGTCTCGGCTATAGGGAAGATGTTAGAACAACTTTTAGAGAGTTAAATATACTTACATTATCATGCGTTTATATTTACAAGTGTCTACTGAATGTTAAGGACAATATAATCTCTTACCAGCTACAAAGACAAGTGCACAATTACAATAAGAGATCTTATAATAACACAGCAATAGATTATACTAGAATTCATAGAAGCAGGTATTCATTTAACTATTATGGTCCTCAATTTTATAATAATTTACCAGACGAGGTTAGATCTCTAAATGGAAACCAGTATAAAAATAAAATAAAAAAATTATTACTGGAAAACTCATTTTATACATTTGACGAATACTTAAACCATACATTTTAAGTTGTTTGTTTTGTAGGGACTACTGATACATTTTTTTTTTTTTGACATTTGTTTTAGTTTTAATTTTGCAATGGCGTTTTTACAATATCCTATCTACAACTTAATGTTAGTATTGTTCATAGTGTAGTTACTGTAGTCTCATTGTAATTTCTATTTCACGATTCTGGGCATCCAGCCCTCCTTTTTTGACTTATGTAAAAATTTATTTTGAAAACATGAATAAAGTATTATTATTATTATTATTATTAATAAAGAAATTAATAAATTATGAAATGATTAAATTAAATCACTTGGATACAGTGATCGACACTCAAACTACAAAAAAACTAATACCAATTTTCAAATAGAGGATTTTATACAAAGCAAAGCCAAAAAACTGTTAAAAGAATATTACGACAACCTCATATAGGGTCACTTGTGAAATTTCTTTGTATTTTTTGTGACCGTGATTAGTATAAATAAATCATATTTTTTGAAAATTTCAGCAAGAAATAAACTTACCACATTTTCAAAAGTTAACAGAAATTCTGAACCATATCCTATGCACACAGTTTTGGAATCTAGAAATCTAGTGCCTGATATCCTTATAAGCTTAACAGATTTGGTACTCTGTCCCGTATCAGATACAACTTGCATACTTGTCTTAGGTTTTATTGGTTTATCGCACCTTCTGAAAATAAAAATACCATCTAAAAATGACATATATAATATATATATATATATTCCCCAGTTTACTGCTGTTTCATTTATAATTACCTATTTTGAAGTTTTCAATAGACATGATAATATATCAGGAAACTGATTACATACATTGCGTTTATTTCTATTATGACTTTTTTCATTTTTTTTTAATTTATTTTATTTATTCAGCCAAGTAGGAATCCTAATACAAAAAAAAAAGTTAAATCACACAATACACATTGGATTAAAATTAATAAAATCTTTTAAACATATACAAAACAAACAACATCAAGACAAAATTTGATAATATTACAACACAAAATAATATATAGGCCACACATGTGGACATTATTCCAAAATATAATAGTTTTATCTATCTGAGCTTATAAATCTTTTCAGTCTATTCTTAAACACAGCCAGCAAACTTGAACCTCTAATCTCTACAGGGCGGTTATTAAAATCTCTAAGACCTTTATTATTTATTAAGCACACTGTTGGTTTTATATTTTCAGTTTAAGACCTCAATAATCCAAATAAAGTTCACTAATTATAATAAAACAAAGACAATTATATATTACCCATTTAGTTTGTGTTGATATATGTGAACTGAACCACTCCTGTTTGTAACCGCTACACTTGTAAGCCCATCTTCTGACACATTTAATGAAACACTTTGTGCAACATCTTCCATAAGATAATTACAAACTGCATTTTTATGTAACCAGTCATCGCTTAAGTTCCAGCAACTCAACACTCGGTCAGCCTAAAATATGAAACCTAAATTATATTATTTTCTAATTTATCCCACCATATTCAGACTTGAGTTTTTCACTTGTAAATAAAACTGGTGACTGGTGAATCTTTGGAAAACTATCCAGAGATGGCATGTGTAATTGAAACATGGTTTTCAACAGAAAAATGTCAGTCTTTCAAGCTCAACAACTATGAACTAGCTGCAAACTTCTACAGACAAAGCTCTGGTAAAACTACAGAAATTTTACTCACGGACTTGCCTATAACTGAAAATGTATTTGAAGTTGCAACACAATGATCAGCATTCCTAGTGATAATGCCTGTTTTCTGAATGTGTGGAACAAATGCTAGTACTTTAATGTTGACAAAATGTACCTATTTCAATCATATCCAGGCTTTTGAAGCTCCATTAAAAGTACAGGACCAGTCAATATATTCACCAATGCACCTAATTTTCAGACCCAAACCATTGATGTACCTTTATGAAATCATAAACTATTTACTATCAAAAGCACCAAGAATGTCTACAATGCAAGAACTTGGTGCGGAGCACCAATTCTCAAACTTTTTCTTAACCTGTAATGAGCAATTTTTTTTTTTTTTTTTTTTTGATGTATTGTAAGGACGTAGCCGATGCACGCATCGGACAAGTGACCCTTCTGAAACGTACACTACAGAATGCTAAACATTCCAAATGGTACGAATTCGCATGCAAGGTCAAATAGATAAAGTAAAAAGTAAAATAGCCCTAAGAGGCATGTCGAATAGAAATAAAGAAAAAAAAAGAACACACAATAGTTCGTCAAGAAAGCAACACAATACATAAATAATTAAAATACAAGTGAATAAAAATAGATACAAAGTATACATAGATATAAAACAATCATAAAAGCAATTCGTTTAACCGCCTTTTAAGCTGTAAAGTGCTCAAACTGAAAATGTCATAATCAGGGAAGTGACGATTGTAATTGCGTACCAGTCGATCGACAAATGCGCTAAGCCCATAATTTGTACGATGGTATCCTTCAAAAAAGAGTTGAGATTGCCTTGTTCTCCTAATAGGAACCAGAAATGCGACCGACTCAAGTATCATCGGACAGTCAATATCTCCACTGAGCAGTTTGTGAAGAAAAACTAGAAGTGCCTTCTTTCTTCGAAACTCAAGGGTTTGAAGGCCACACAGAAGAGCCCTGGTATTATATGATAAACCCTGGTACGGAAAATTAAACTTATACAAAAGGTATTTGGCAAATCTATTTTGGACTTTTTCGATTTTATCGATATGGCACTGATACGATGGACTCCAAACTGTAGAACAATACTCCAGAACGCTGCGAACAAGTGAGTTATAAAGACATCCAATTGCTTTAGTATCTGTGACATGTTTTGTTTGCCGCTTTATAAAGCCCAACAGCCTGAAACCCTTCAGCACAATACTATCAATGTGCAGACCGAAAGTTAAATTCTCATCAAAAATAACGCCCAGGTCTGTAAAGGAACTAACAACTTCAAGACTCACGTTATCTATGAAGTAGGAGGAGAGTATGGGTTTAATGCGTTTATGAAAACGCAGCACTTTACCTTTAGAGACATTAAGAAGAAGATGGTTAATGTTGCACCATTTGATAAGCTTTTCCAAGTCCGATTGCAGTGGATTAGATTCAGAGGAAACTGGTGAAAAGAATTTTAAATCGTCTGCGTATAAGAGACACTTAGACACTTTAAAGCATGATACTATATCATTTATAAATAGTAGAAAGAGAATTGGACCAATATGAGAGCCCTGTGGGACACCAGATGTCACAACAACCTCTCTAGAAATTGAACCACATACGCTAACTCGCTGACGACGATTGAATAAGTACGATTCTATCCATTGCAGGTAGGTTCCAGAAAAACCAATTCCCTGCAATTTGAATAACAGAAGCTGATGGCAAACCCTGTCAAAAGCCTTCGATATGTCAGTATATATAACATCGATCTGTTGACCAGCCTCAACCGATGTTGTTAAGTAATTCTGGAAATTTGCAAGATTTGTAGTTGTTGAGCGACCACTAAAAAAACCGTGTTGCATACTAGTGATGTAGTGCTTCAGAGACTCAAAGATATGATCCGTGATAATTGCCTCAAACAGCTTTGGTATATGCGAAAGCAAGGAAATACCTCTGTAGTTTTTAATATCGCTCTTATCCCCAGATTTAAAGATCGGCATGAGAGTGGAAAACTTCCAAATTTCGGGAAAGGAACCCAGATTAAAAGATTTCTGAAAAATTTTACAAAGGGGCCGAGACAACGACCCTCAGCAACGTTCCAATAAAATAGTGGGAACTCCATCTGGACCAGCCTTTTTAGAAAGATCAAGGGTTTTAATTTTATTGCAGATTTCCGCCTCTGTAATACAATAGGTTGATAGTAATTTTATATCAATCTTGCTAAAATCTAAACTACGGTGACGTGAATAGCAAGACTCAAAGTGAGTGGCGAAGGCCAGTCGTAATTTCCTCTCCGTCATAATTCATGACACTGGCCCAGACCTCATAAAAGAGTTCAACCATTTTGTTTATATCAGATTCTACTGATAAAAAAGACCAGTCGGATTGATTGTAAAAAAGGTTTAGATTGTGGAAATTCGCTTGATGAAACTGATAAATGCTAACTTCATTAGAATTTTTCATTGGAGAAACATATTTAATTTTAAAATTTATCTCAATTGCTGGATGGTAGGGATCAATGTTTACGAGGGGAAAACCAGATTTTAAAATGGAGGCATTGACAAAGTCACTGGCAAATATTAAATCCAGAATTCTGCCCATGTGATTGCACAATGAGTTCATTTGCTGCAATTCAAAAAAGCTCATTGAAACAATAAGAGTTTCAGAAGCTGGAGATGGCAGAGATTTTGGAACAAGTGTGTTATCCTCATAAACCCATTCCACCGAAGAAAGATTAAAGTCCCCGAAAACAAAAAATGTGTGACTATCGTATCTGTTTCTCAACGACTCGCAGGTATCACAAAAAAACTGATAGCACTCCTGGCTAGAATTAGGTGGAAAATAAACGCAGCCCAAAATCAAACTTGCATTGCCCGCGCGCACCAGGACCCAAACATCATCAAAGTCCATATAAGTAGGAGTAGTAACCAGAGTTACATGAAAAGCACAAGAAATGGCAATCAACACTCCACCGTCGCGATGACACCCTAGTTCCTCATAACTCCTATCTCTACGAAAAACTACATATTTGTTATTAAAAATTTCGTTGTTTGAAATATCCGCGTTAAGCCACATCTCAGTGAGACATATCAAGTCATAGCCGCAAGACAAAACTGCAAGAGAAATCTCACCAATCTTTGTGCGAAGCCCTCTGACATTCTGGTAGAACATGACAAGACTTTTCAGTTGTGGCGAAGCATTTATAATTGGTGTCAGAGTTGTTGCTGACTTATCGGTGAAATGACAAAAATTGATTCGACGTTGGTTGTGTTTGAAAATTTCTCAGGTTGGACTAGAAAACCACGGCACAAGAGACTGACCAGCTCTGCCCTTTCGTCATAGTACATAAGGTGTTCGTGAGTAGTCAAGGTAAGAGGAATAAAGCTGACGAGCTCCTGGACAAGTTGTTTTTCCAAAAATATGTTTTGATCATGGATAAAACTGTTCAAAACCGGTCTATTTCTATAACGAGGGGTGCTCACTATCACGAGATTTGTATTACTACAGGCTTTAAGTAGACACTGAACCTGTTCTGCTTTAATTGGAGTCCCCTAATAGCATTCTCTGGTCCACAGAAAAACACAATACAATCATCCTTTGTGAATTTGGCGCAGTAGGATATGCATTCAGAGACCAGTTCCTCAAACAGAAACTTAGAACGCCATTGACAATTCAAGTCAAATGTTCCTCGTGTAAACCTCCTAAATAATGACATACAGCCTCTAGCCATCTCGTTGCCGATAATCAAAAGCTGATCCCTTCTCTGACCAGAGCCCCTAACAGAATTTGCACTGACTGATTCGTTATGTGGTTTACTATTGAGAGAGAAAATTTGCTGATTGAGAAGCTTGATGTCCTTTGCATAGCATTCGTTCTCCTTCTCCAGCGTCTGAATGGTAATGGTCATACTACTGCTAAGCTTAGTTAATTCCGATACTTCATTTCTGAGCTTGTCTTCGGATTCACTGCAGTTTTTTATTTCTGTTGTTAGATCCCTGTTTTTATCTTCTAACCTTCTTATTTCAGTTCTGAGTCCCTCTCACAGCTTATTCTGTTTATCAAGTTCGGCAGTAAACTTTCTCTCTGCTTCTGCAACTTCATCCTCGAATGCATCGCTGCTGCTTTTTACCCGACGAATATGGCAGTCCCTCTCTTTTAATTCCTGTTTTAAATTGAGAATTTCTGTTAAAAACCGCTGACATTCATTTTCTTTCTCTAAAGCATGCTCCTGACATTCTAGGGAACAGTAGATCCTATGCCCTCCAATCACAACTGCTTTAGGCAGACGCTCAAAACAACTAGGATAAAAAACACCGAAACACACTATGCAGCAGTAATTAGCAAAGTCTTTACTTCGACAACATTTAAAATTTCGGAGCATTTTCCCTGAGTTAAAGAGACAAAAAAAAAACAATCAGTGAGGTAGCTATAACGAACGAAAGGGCGTAATATATATTTAAAATGTGTACTTAATATCTAATATAAAATTTAAAAAGCCGATACAATAATAATAATTACAGTGATAACATAACAAAGACGGGGACACTCGCTTCACGCCCAGGGGTCTGTCTGGACGACTTAAAAGGCACAAACAAAAAAGACCACTATAAAAAGGAACAACAAGAAGAAAAAATAAGGACTAATTATTATTATTATTATTTTGTAAATTCAAAATTTAAGGTTGTTCTTGCTAACAGACACTAATAATGTGCATTGCTAAAACTCTACTAAAAACTGAATAATATAAATTAGATTCGCCTGACCCAAGTAAATTAAAATTACGATTTGGGATCTTCTTATCAGTATTCAATATGTCTTTTTCATATGTTACTAAATCTGTTACCAAGAAAAAAAATGAATGAGTAACATCGGAAGGATCTGGGAAGATGGGTAAAAAGTGACCCGGCTCTTGCAGATGCATATAAGCAAGGATGGAGAATCCATAAAGCAAAAATTGCAATTGCAAAGAAGAACTGCAGCTCCATTAAACTTCTCTCATCAAAGAACATTAGCAAAAGGGCTTGAGATATTATCAAATCCCACAGTTCTATAAAACCCATTAAAAAATCTCTATCTGATTCAATAACACTGAATGGGAATGAAGAAGTCGGGCAGCATTAATAATTTCTTTATTGGTTTTGTGATAAACTTTCAGACACACTGGTGGCAGGTAATACCATCTCCCACATTACCCTCAACAGCGAATTATCCATCGATACTTCTGATGCCATTAACTGAAAGTGCTCAACATTGCAAAGATTGTCACAAAGGAAAAGTCACGTGCTGAAGATGAAGTGCCCTGTAATCTTCTTTCTGAGTGTGCTGATGGAGTACTTGACCTATTGACCTATGCGGCTACTTTCCAGAAGAACTCAAAAAATCAATTCTGGTACCCATACATAAAAAAGGATGTATAGAAAATATCAGTAACTACAAGCTTATTTCACTTTTGTCTGTTTTTTTCAAAATCATGGAAAAAGTATTTCAGACAACACTTTCAACATCTTGACTGTAAGACAGTTTGGTTTTGTGGCTGGTAGATCTACAGTGGATGACATTTTGTCATTCTATTTAAAATTCCAAGACAACCTCAATGGAAAACTGAAATCAACTGGAATATTTTTTGACTTACCTAAAGTTTTTGACCCTATTAGCCACAAAAATCCTTCAGTATCAGATTGGGTGACTGTCTCAGGGTACCTTCTTAGGACTAGTTCTTTTCCTCTTAGTCTAGGAAGGTAGTCACGATAACGACGTCCTTAAAGTGTTGTAAGAAATAGATGTTCTTTTTTGAGTTAAAGTGTACAAAATTTATAAAAATATCAACTGCATTGATCTTGATGTTTTTCTACTCAAGTGTACTTAAGAATTTCGTGAGGGACTGCTCAGTTTTGTTATAAAATACACAAAATTATTCACTTAACCTACAAAAACCTTTGATTTGTTTACATGCAATTCTGAGCAGCTGTGTTCCAAAATCCTTACAATGCCTTGTTTCAAATGCAAAGAAGATGAAAACGACGTGGATTCCAGAATTGCTTGTGATAGTTGTAAGATAAGATAAGATAAGATAAGAACCCAATCAGATTCTGCTGCTGCAGAAATCACTTCAAACTGCAAAAGTTGATATCCTGAATGAATTAAGAGAGCGTCAGTTAAGAGCCAATAACATAATGTTATTTAATTTACCTGAGGGTCCAAATGACATTGAGGAAGCAAAAAGAGTACTAAACCAAGTTATAAATGAGGAAGTAATAACATATAAAGTACTGAGAGTTGGTAAACCAAATAAAAATGGTGCTCGTTCACTTAAAATAACACTGACTGATTCCAAACAAGTACAATCTGTACTAAGAAATAAAAGCCGACTAAAAGGATGCAGTGTTTTTGTGGGACCAGATCTCTCAAATCCCCAGAGACAGGAAGAAAGGGAGATTTTCAAACAGCTTAAGGATCGGAAATCTAAAGGCGAATTGGATTTAGTCATTAAATACACAAACGGAATTCCTCATATTGTGAAAGCAAAAAACTAAAGGCACCAATAAATTCCTGTGATATTGTTACCTTGGCAAACTGTGATATAGTGTGTCTAAATACTCAGAGTTTTTTGGCCCAGAAGTCAGAATTAATTGCAGAAATATTTATTTGTAACCCTCTGTTGGTAGTTTTAACTGAAGCAAGAGTAACAGAAGAAGTTGATGATCTAGAGATTCAGGTAAAGGGGTACTCATGTATACGTTGCAACTCCCATAGCAGACATACAGGAGGGGTGATTCTGTTTGTAAGAAATAATGTTAAATTTCGTATTTTTGGGACTTCCATTGAAATTGGTAATTATTGGTGTGTTTTTATTAGAATCAATATTCATGGGGTAAACTGGACAGTAGGAGGTTGTTATCACTCACCTAACTCAAGCCATGCTGTGTTTTTAAAGAAGTTAGAAGAGTGGTGTGATGAGTACTTTACAGAAACTGATAACTGTGTACTAACAGGTGATATTAACATAAATTTTCTAGATAGTATAAGTTATTATTCTAATAGAATAAAGGAAGTGATACAGGTATATGGGATAGATCAACTAGTGACTGAGTGTACGAGACATAGTGAAGTAAGTTCTACTTTGATTGATTATGTATTATGTAATAAATCCAATAAAATATCTGTCAGCATTCTTGATGTCCCAAGGATTATCGATCATTCTATTGTTTGTGTGAAAATGTGTATGAGGTCGAGCAATGGTCTAACATCATTCTGTTTTCGTAGGATAAACCCAGAAGTTATGCATAACATCAACTTAAACTTATTGAAACGGATTTTAATACTCAATCAAGTAATGTAAATGTTTTATTTCAAGATATTTTAACTAAATGTAAGCATATAGTTATTTTGCCCCTGTAACAATCATTTTGAAAATGATTATTACAACGGTTAAGTTCTTAATTATCACCTATTTATTCACAAAATATCTGATATTTTGTTTCTTTTAAGACAGTCAAATATATAAAATACAAACCAATAATTATCGTAAATAATAAAGCAACGACGCGACAAGTCCCTAATGTTAATAAAATCCGAGATCGTTGTTTGGCGACACCTTACTGCAGACAACCCATTATACCCTATGTTTTATTTCCAAATTATGTCAGGGGTTTCAAAGTCTGAGGTTATATCAGCTGATTTTGTCTCGTTAGTGGTGATCGGTGGTGGTGTTCCGTAGCAAAGGGAGATGTTTTGAGACTTTTCGGGATGATAAAGTGATTTTTTTAATGTCTATCGAGGGTTTCTGTCATCGAGAGTACTAGGTTGGTACCATGTACTGGAACAGGATACATAATTTTTTTTTGCTGTTAGGACTATAAAACCTTTGGACCGAACAAAGAGATCCTCTCTTACTACCTCTCTGCAGAATAATAATGAAGTGTTAGTTCTCATAGTTTTTTTGTGCCGCCATTTTACACGACGTGTAAGAAGTTCTACTGATCGGCGAATTCTATGAAGCCTTAATTGGGATTGGAAAGCACTTCAAGACTACTCAAAGCCATAACATCAGCTAATTAGTCATTCAAAATTATTAGAAAATCTTGCTAGGGAGATAGTTCATGGAATAGTCGCCACGTGGGTTGGTACTCAGCACATTTCTCTATCTTTTCAGGCTTTTAACATACTGCAAGAAGCTTTTATCCTACTACAAGGACCTTTTAACCTACAGCCTGAGCATATTTTAATTAATACCTCAATCACAATAAAATCAACCTCACTCTTTTATTGTGGGAAGAACAGTGGCTTAGGCAGGTCAACTTAGGGACATCAGGCAGGAAGTTGGAAACTTAGATTCTGGTAGGACTACCGTGGCGTAGCTGGAACGGGGCATTCGAGGTTTTCCTTGTTGGCTTGTGCTGTTTTGGGGCCTCCGTTGCAGTCTGCTCGTCTAGAGGACCACCTCCTTTTGGTTGAGCTTATAGGCTAACCGCTGCTGTGAAGCGTTGAGGAAAGTCTTCATTTAGGGAACCAACCCAACACCGAGTCTAAAGATAAGTCTCTTTCCTTGTTTTAGCTTATAAAAGGTAGCTTTACTACTGGTGTTCTACTTACCCTGAGCGTACATTAGAAATTTGATCTTTCGTTGCTAATTTTTCAATTATTCAGCCTTCTCGCACTATAATTACCTTTATAAAGTCACTTTAAGTCATTAACCAATTTAATTCTAAATAGTTTCTCATGAATTCATTTGCAAATCAGTAACTATAAACTTTTATTCTAATTTCGGTACCTATAACTCTCTAAAGTATTACTTTGTTGTATTTTATTTAATTAGTTGATTTTGAGTAAAGAATTCATTGCATCTTCTGGCTTATTTTATTAAATTTGAGTTTCGTAAAACACTCTTATTGTTTTTTTTTCAAATAATTGCTTTGTAAGTGCTCATAGCTTATTGGTAGTAAGAGACTTTATGTTTTTTGTAGTATAAGTTATATTAGGTATGTTGAGTGTATATTGGGTACACATGTCTTAGTGTCATAAGTGTTAAGTTTTTTTGTAATGGGCAGTACTTCCTAAAATTACCTGTGATTTTCAGCCACCTGTTATAGTTTTATGATTGTTTGAATATATTTTGCATTACAGCCCATCTTCATATTATCGGTGATTTTCAGCCAATATCGGTATATGATACTAATATTTGCATCTCTCATATGAGGTTTTTATAAAATAATATTTATTAAATCTGGTTTTTGCAACATTCATGCTATGCTCTTTCCACAATATTTGGTAACAAATATAAAACTTAATTAAGAAAATAAAATTTAATTCAAGGTTGTATCCTTGCCCTCTCTCTTTCTTTTCAATTATCCATCTAATCATTTTACTTAATTTAAAATTTTAATACTTTAAATATTCACTCCAATCTTTCCACCTAATCAGTTTTGCATAATTTAAATTTTAATAATCAAAATATTTAATTACTGGTAGTTCATTTAACTTTTATGGTAAATTTATGTATCAAAATTTTTCAGTACTTTCAAGATATTAAACTTAAAGATATAAATATTATTTCATTTGGCACATTTAATTTCATGAATAGTGTAGTTATCGTTTTACCTCATATGTGGTGATTTGATTGTTACTGTTGATTGTGTTGAACAACATTTAATACCACTGTGATATTTATACTTATATTTTATATACAATTTACAATAAATTGCCTTGCATTAGTATTTCATTCTTTTATTTATAATCTGTCCATTGCAGGAATTAGAAGGTTTTGGGAAGCTACATTACAAGTTAACCTAAGTATTGTGTCTTAGCGTACATTAGTATCTATCTTGTTTTTTTCTTTTCTGCTCAACCTCTTTGGCCACTCTAGGCCTGGCGCCCTCAATATTGTTTAAATTATTTGAACTCACGCCCTAACGCCTCCGAAATAAAAGAATCTGAGCACCGAGTAAAACAACGTAAAATAAAAAAAATAAATAAAATAAAAAAAAAACAATAATAAAAAATAAAAAAAAGGAGGTTGTACCCCATCGATTGAAGTAAAAAACAAACAAAGGAAACCAGTATGGTATGATACTGATGTTAAACTTAAAGTCGAAGAAAGAGATAGAGCTTATAAAGTTTTTAAGAACTCCATAGCGGACAATGGGCGAGAGGTTTTGTGGCAGGATTACAAACTTAAAAGAAATTCAGTAGTCAATATTATAAAAAATAAAAAGAGGAAGTTCTATGAAAGCAGAATAGATGCAAATAAAGGGAATAGTAGGGCTATGTGGAGCACTTTGAAGGATCTAATTAAAAGTAAAAATCAATCCTTAAATTACCTGTCAATTAAATTTATAAATGATGAGTTTGCTCTAGTGAAGTTGAGAGTGCTAATAGATTTAATGATTTTTTTTGTTAATAGTGTAATGGATATTGAAAGTTCAATTATTCCTACTGATGAGTGGATGGGTGATATATATAATCCAATTGAGACTGTTTTCTGTGATTTTGAAACAATTACATTGTGTGAACTTAAAAGCATGCAAAAGTATATTGTGGCTGTGTTTTTAGATCTTAAGAGAGCTTTTGAAACAATTGACTGAGATTTACTTTTAAAAAAATTGAAATATTATGGTATTGGGGGAAGAGTGTTGTCTTGGTTTCAGCAATATCTGGAAGACCGTGCACAAATAACAAAGTGTGGAAGCTCTTTCTCCAATGCAGTGTTGAATAGTATAGGAGTGCCGCAAGGCAGTATATTGGGACCCATCCTTTTCATTATCTATCTCAATGACATAAACTATGCCCATGATTTCGAATTTTTGTGGCATGTACCGGAAATGATTTAGAGAGGGTAATGGAAAATATGAATTTAGCTTTGGGAAAGCTGGAGAGTTTTTTTAAAACCAATAAACTTAAACTTAATGTTCTTAAAACGAAAGCAATGATATTGAGTACTTCATATAAGGTTTCTGGTATAAACTTTGACAACTTTTCCTTGGAGATAGACGGTGAAAAGATTGAGTGGGTTGCAGAGATGAAATATCTCAGTTTTGTTTTGGATAATAGGTTGAGATTTGATAAGCACTTTCAGTTTATCTCTAGGAGAATTTGCAAGAAGTTATATTTTTTCTCTAGGGTTTCTGGTCATTTGTCAATGTATGCTAGAATTACTATATATAAAACAATAATTCAGCCACATTTCAATTACTGCAGTTCACTGTTGTACCTTATGAGCACTAACGAAAAAGATTCACTTTAGAAATTAATGAACAGGGGTATGAGAAATATTCTTAAGTGCAATAGGTATACACCTATAGTAGTGATGTTATCGACACTTGATTCGTTTACTGTGAGGCAACGCCTTCATTACTTGACCATGGTTTTCTATTCAAGATTAGTAGGGGTCTTTTGCCTGCATATTTTAATCAATTTTTACCATTTAATAATCAGATTCACAACCATAATACACGAAGAAATAATGACTATCGAGTAGCTAGAACTAATTTATCGGTTTCAATGGCATCACTGTTTGTGCAGGGTATCTCCGAATTTAACACATTGCCATTAGATATAAAGGGAAGCAATAGCATTATTATTTTTAAGCGCAATTTATCAAAATATATGAAAACTAACTAATGTTTAGCTATATTTTAGGATTAATTTAAGAATAACCAAAAATGTAAACCAAAAGCTAACTTTTGTATTAGGTTCGTCCTATCTTGAATAAAGTTATTATTATTATTATTATTATTTATCAATAATCGATTATTGTCACTAACTACTATGTTACTCTATTTGCAGATGACACCACAGCTATATTAGGTGCTGACGATTAAAAACTTTGTGCACAAAGGCAAATAAATGTGTACATGACATTGCAAGCAGGTGTGAAAGGAAATGTCTGCACTTAAATAGTCAAAGGAATTGTCTGCACTTAAATAGCCAGAACTTCTTAGTCTTTATTCCTCTGAGAATGACACTAGATAAAGGTTTATTGATTAAGAACAACACGACATGAATTTATAAAGTTTCTGGGTGTTCCCACAGACCAACATCTCTCTTGGAACCACTATACTGATGACATGCAGGAGATTGCCATCTAGGGACTACTTTGTACTACAATGAAGAGACTACGTAAACAAGGACAAGCTGAAAACCTACTACTATTCCTCAGCAAACTCTATAAATACATACACACTGCCTGTATGGTAAAAATCAAAGCACATCAAATGAATCCTAATCTCACAGAGTAAAATTATCAGAATAATGTTCAAACTGATGGACTTTACATTAACCAATGTGCTTCTTACATTCATAAGAACAGAGACAAATATATCAGATGTGGCAATGTCAACTATTACAGCACAAGCAGCTCTGAAATAGTTGAATAGATTGACTATGAATCTTGTTGATGATAAAGAGTATTTAGAGCTACTTCCATATAGAATAGGTAGAATTAATAGATCTACAAATATATTTTGTATTAATACAGCCAGAACTAATCTATATAAGAATTCACCATTTATAAAATAAATTAAATAATATATTACCTACATTTAAAAAAAATGCAGACCTATTTTAGAAATTAAAAAAAAATTATTTCTGATAATATTATTACCTTTGATCCTGTCAACAAGTAACTTCCTGCATCTGGAACTTTAATATATTGCATAATAATTACATCTGAACTATGTCCAGTAAATGTTCTCAGCACCTCTCTCGTTTTTGTGTCCCACATTTTTATATTTTTCGAAGCTGTTAATATATTTTTGCTGTCTGGAATTGCTAGGATTGATGATATTGTTTCGTTGCCTCCCTTCCAATGACTATGGGGGATAAATATTTCTACATTAACATTTATATTAATATATACTATTTAAATTTACCTTTTTAATTCTTTGTGTTTCAAGTTCCATTCTAAAATATTTTGATCTGCACCTGAATACAATAAATTACTGCCGGCCATGGATAGACAATTTACTTGTGAACTTGTGTTACTATCTATTGTGTAATCAATATTTGCTTTTGTTATTGAATATATTAAAACAATTCCTGATGTCGTTCCTAGAACTATATCGGGTAGTTGTGGTTCTTCTTTTCGTTTTTTCTTTTTTGGTGAGGGGGAATCCTAAAAGGGCATCCACAATGTGCTTTATATATTACATAGTGTTACAATAAATTATATTCACTAGGTACATGTGCATGTAAAAGTATAAAACTATAGAATCTACATACTAAAAAAATGCTCTTAAAAATAATAACATTAAGGCTGATTAAAATACTAAAATGAAAAAAGTGAGACTGTAATAAACAAATCCAAATATTTCTTAGAGGTGCCAGCCATCCCTCTTACTAACTACCCTTCTTTGCAGAACAAATTATCTAAGAGCCCCTGATGCCTAACCCCATGTTTTGACCATATGTAAAAGGACAAAAAACTGTATTCGGCTTTCATTACTAAGATTTAAAAGCATTCAGTTAAAAATAAAGGTCTTATAATTAATAAACAAGTACCTTGTTATTGCTCTGCCCATGATACCAAAAATGTAAACAGGTACACGGCGTAGTTAAGTGAAAATCGGGGGTGAATTCTTGATCTAGTGAATTGGAATGAGTATTCCATATTTTCAGTTTTCCATCTGAGGAAAGATGGGCAAAATATTTGCCATCTTCACTAAATTGTGAAACCATGTTAAACTAAAACTACACAGTACACACGCTTCTACATTTCAAACTTAAATATTGAGGTTATGGCGACAATAAAACTTCTTTCTTTCTTTTTCAAAATGGAGTCGGCTGCCACTTTTTTGCTTTCAGCGCCATTCTCCAGCCTGATAGGTAGGATGTCCGGATGGGGAGCTCTAAGCTCCCGAACACCTTGAACCTTTCAAATAACTTTTTAATTTTTGAAATGCATCTTAGCTTCCACTAGATGCCCCTTGAGAGTGCTACTGGTCTCACCAGATCACCTTTTCTTTCAAGCTATCCCCTCATCCCTTCCACTCCCGCCACATAGCGGCCATTACGCTAATATTCTATGTAGAACTGCGGCAGACGAACGGGACAGAATGCAAGAACAACTAGGCCTCACACGTTCAAAGCGTCTGCTCCCTTTCTTGCGGGGTCGTTAGTTTCCACTCTAAGCAGTTGAGTCTCTCGTTTCCCCCCGAAATAAGGCAGCAAAACCGAACACGTGGAACCACTTATGTTAATAACACAAAGGTCTGCCTTCGACGAAACAAACCGGAAAACTGGACAATAAAACTTGCCTTTCCTGTTTATCCTGATACATAACAGGACATATTGACTTTGCTACAAGGCAGTCGCCAGGTTGCTCTTCGCTCGGGGCTTAGTCAGAGCTGGGGCAACCCTCCCAGAAGATTTACACCTTATTCCAGTTTGGAGACGTTATAGGTAGGATATCCGGATGGCGAGCTCTAAACTCCCGGATACCCTGAATGTTAAAAATAGTTCTTGATTTTTACTCTTTTAATTTCTGAAATTCATCTTGGCTTCCACTAGGTGCCCCTTGAGAGTACTACCGATATCATGAGATGACCCTTTCTTTCAAGCTATCCCCTTACTCCTCCCACTCCCGCCACATAGCGGCTATTACGCTAATATTCTCTATAGAACTGCGGCAGTCGAACAGGTTAGAATGCAGGAACAACTAAGCCTCACACGTTCACAGCATCTGCTCCCTTTCTAGCGGGGTCGTTAGTTTCAACACTGAGCGGTTGAGTCTCCCGTTTCCCCCCGAAATAAAGTAGCAAAACCGAACACATGGAACCACTTATGTTAATAATACAGAGGTCTGCCTTCGACGAGACGAACCGGAAGACTGTGTCAATAAAACTTATATATCTTCTACTAATTGTTTCATTGCTTTTTGGTTGGTGTTTATTGGCGCTACTCCGATATCATCAGCTAGCTAGTCTTAGAGCTGGGGCAATTTTTCTGTGATTTATTCTTATTACAGTTTAGAGACGTTAACGGTGGGATGCCCCGGTGCCAAGTTAAACACTCACATTCCCCCCGGTTACCTTTAAATCTCTGAACTTGTCTTTAAACTTTTAAAATGCATCATAGTTATCACTGGTGCCTCTTGAGACTACTTTTCATACCACGAGATGACTTTTTCTTTCAGCCCTAACCCTTTCGATTTCGGCCACTTAGCGGACCTTTCGCAGTAATTATTTATTTTTCTACACCGTGTCTAATTTTGATAAGTTATTGTATTTGAGTGGACTTTGAGCCCCTGATTACGAATCCGAAGTCAAGATTATTGCGTCATGTTTTGTTTTTGACTTATTTATCCTTAAAGTTCATAAACATTCTAAACTCTATTTATTATTTTCTACTTTTTATGAAAATTCGCTGGTTCGGTATGAAACTATTACAAAAAAGTATAAAAGAACGTAAAATTTTTGTTTTTCTTGCAATTTTATCTAAAAAACACAAAGGCCTGTCTTTTACACGGCGTTTCGATAGAGTCGTACCTCTGCTTTGTCCCGTTTCAATTCAAACTTTTTATAATAAGATTTTGTTTGTCTATTTGTGGCGTCAAAATGACCTTTTGTTTATGGAAAATGTCACGCCAGTTTTAGATCGTATTATATTGAGTATTCTGCGAATAATAAACACACTGGTATCACGGACTTTTTCTTTCAAGCTATACCCTTACTCTTCCTACTCCCGCTATATAGCGGCCATTACGGTAATATTCTGTAAAGAACTGGGCAGACGAAATTATTGAAACATAAGTGGTTCCACGTATTCGGTTTTGCTGTTTTATTTCGAGCGGAAGCGTGAGACTCGACCGCTCAGAGTGGAAACTAACGACCCCGCTAGAAAGAGAGCAGACGCTGTGAACGTGTGAGGTCTAGTTGTTCCTGCATTCTATCAAGTTTATCTGCCGCAGTTCCACATACAATATTAGCGTAATGGCGTGAGTGGGTGGGGTGAGAGGATAGCTTGAAAGAAAAGGTCATCTCGTAAGAACAGTAGTACTCTTAAGGGGGGGCATCTAGTGGAAGCCAAAATGCATTTCAAAAATTAAAAAGTTAATTGGAAGATTCGGCGTGTTCCAGGAGCTTAGAGCTCGCCATCCGAACATCTACCTAATACGGTATATTAGGTAGGAGAATGGCGCTGAAAGCAAAAAAAGTGGTACCGACTCCATATTGAGGAAGGAAGAAAGAAGAAGAACAGAGAATCTAAGGTTATGGTTTATTTAAGGGGTACAAAAATAAACAATAAATTTTAGTATTTTAACACTGAATTAAATCAATTTTCTTAACATGAATGTTCGTCTTGAATGTAGAACTTGTTTAGGACAATTCAGTGACAGTGACTCTATAAATGTTGAAATTCAAATAATTGACCAGAAAAATGTTTTACAGGCCCTTGAAGAAGTTGCTGCTGTAGAGGTAAATACAAGTGTCTTTAGATAATATTACTCGTGTGTTATAGTTTATTTTGCTAAAACTATAAGAAAGCGTCCATATTCTCTAAGAGATTTGGTTTTAAATGACTAAACTAGAAAGAAGACACAAAGTCTCTTAGTTTGACTGAGACTGAAACTTTGTGTCTTCTTTCTAGTTTAGTCAATTGCTGAAACTACTTGAATTATTCTGAGAAATAATAGTTTTGATTGAGTAAAAGGATATGCAACATAATATATAGGTCTCAAGAATCTTTAAAAAAAAATTTTCTACTTTAATTTTGTGAAATTGCTATTTTAATGTGTGGTAAATTTTAATTTTTAACTCTTCTTAAACGGGGTGGCTTTTAGTTTTGAGACATAACACACTGAGCCCTAGCATGCCTAAGCATTGCACTGCTCATTAATATCTGAAGTATCATTCAACTTTCACAATGGATACTTATTTTAGAACATTTTAGGTTTTAGAAGATGATATACTCCCTAAACAAATCTGCCAAAAGTGTTTTCTATCACTAGAAGCCTCATTGAAGTTTCGCAAGCAAGTTATATCATCATATATTGAACTGAAAAAAAGACTTCAATCAAAACTTGACTTTGACCCTCTTTCAATAAATTGTGATACACAAAATGAAATAAGCGCTAAAAATAATCTACATTGGGGCAGTTCAAATGAGAGAAGAAAATGTGAAAATCGGGATAAGGAAAATTATATTGATGACACAAAACTGGAAGTGAAGGATGAAAATGAAATTTTAAATGAGTGCTTGAAAAAAAATGATGATCTTAGTACTGAACAGAGAGAAGATGAAGATTCAGGGTAATGTTAACAGAAGTTTGTTTTGGTATAGACACAATCTGCTGTAATCAGTTTTAATATTCATAGTATTCTGTAAAAAATATTTTTTTATTCTACCTTCTTATTTCTCTAATTTTAAAGAGTGGTCAATGTTTTGTTTTGCTTTTAGGCCAAAAATACTTAACTTTGAAGATAGTGGTAGTGACTGGAATGACTTTAATGATGAGAATGATTCCTCAGATGACCATTTTGAAGAGAAACTAAAGAAAAAATCTTTCTCTAAATCGAACACAAAAAAATGTCTGTCTCAGCCAAACAAAATTCGCAGAAAAAGAACTGCTATAAAGAAGCCCATGAAGAAAGCTTCAGATACATCTTCTGACGATAGCGACTCGGATGTGCCCTTGGAAGAGCTAAGGAAGGAAATGAAAGATCTTGAGGATAAGAGAGAACCAAAGGTCAGAAAGAAAAGGGAGAAAAAAGACAACAGTGATGGACCGAGGTTATGTCCAATATGTGGTAAACTATTTAAAGCAAGACAGGTAATTCACTTGTTTTTAATGATCGGTTTTAATTTATTACCATTAGCAAAACTTTGTTCAAATGGTTATTAAGTTAAAAATTTTTTTAGAACTTTAATTCACACATGACCACAGTTCATAGGAAAAAGCCTGAGAAGCCTGATAAAATAAGTTGTTTATGTCCAGACTGTGGCAGAGTTATCACAGGAACAAGACAAGTAAATATATTATTATTTTGATTAAGTACCTAGTTACAATGCTTGTTATATCTATAAAGTTAGGGCACCGACTGATTTTTGGATTGCAGTGATGTGATTTTGTATATGTTTTTTATATAGGTATTTTCTCTTTGGACAATAAAGCATGTTTTGAATTTGAATTTAATCTATCTTTGCCATTCTACCACACTGTAGGTACACACTGAATTCTGAACTAACTTTGAACTGACCCTTGAACTGACAACTGCCAGCCTTTCTCATAACTCGATATTTTTTATAATACAAACCTTGTATTGACATTCAGGTGAATATTAACCTGATTGATTGATCGTGAACTTATTTGTTTAATTTTGCATTTGACATTGGATGAAGATTATTAGTTACACATTTTTTAAATGTAACTTCAATGTTGTGGTTCTTGAAGACTCCAGAAATCAAAGGGTGATTTCATTCTGATTGAGTGCAGATTTTATTGACCTACTTGGTGGTTTAAATAAGTCTGAAAGTTTACACCGCTCTAAGATGTTTTAATGTGTCCCTGTGTTGAAAAATTTTATTTTAGATAAGGTTGTTCAATTATGTTAAGTACTGATTAATGCTATTTTTGATGTACTAAACTAATTTTGTTAATAAATTTTATATATAATTTTTATTTACAAATATTAGTCATGCTAAATGGACTTTTAATATTTTGATCTTATCATTAATTCTGTTAATTTTTTATCTAGAACTTTGTTGCTCATAGACGGTACCATCACTCAGACAAGGCACAAGTGAAAAAGAGATTTACATGTGATGTTTGTCCAAGAAAGTTTTATAGGGAGAAAAATCTGATAATCCATCAGAGGATACACAAAGGTGAAAAAGGATATGTTTGTGAACTTTGCCCTGACAAATCATACACGTAAGTTAAAAATATTTACAGGGTGCAAATAAATAGTTTTTAAAAAGTTTGTTGAATTTATTTTGTGTGTTTCCTATTTCAATAGGAATACAGTTATAGAACTTTGGACCGCGATAAGCAAGGAAAAGTTGATTTATGTTTGTCCTAAAGGGCGGAATGCTCTGCAACTAACCAGTTTTGCCCCTTGTAGGGTAGTTATGTGAAATATAATTTGATCTATTTTTATGACTCTTATTGGTGAAGTTACAGACAGTGACAACATAAAGAGTTTTTATAATGCTTGGTTCTGGTGAAAGCAAGTAGGTGTGATATACTACCACGGTCAATAGCCCGAAAAACTATTCTTTTCAGCTTAATTTGTTAAAAAGCAGGATATGCTTTCAGATAATAGTCATCAAATCATAAACTCTATAATATCTAAAAACACTTACATACTAGAAATTTTATATTACAAGAAAGATTTTTGGTTGCCTAAAGTAAGCCGTCAGGTACTACAGTCTTTTGGAGGAACTCTTCGTAGCTTTAGTGAGGACATTTCAGTATTTTTTTTTAAGTTCTATATTTATTCCTTTCCTGAACTTTGGAAGTTTTCTGCCCTTCTGTCCATTTTCAAATCTGGTGATAAAAGTGATGTGAAGAATTACAGAGGTATTTCTTTACTTTCACATACACCAAAGCTCTTTGAGGCAATTATTACTGATCATATATTTGAGTTTTTAAAACACTATATTATGAGTATGCAACATGGTTTTTATCATGGTCATTCAACAACTACCAATCTTGCAATATTTCAAAACTACTTAGTGACATGGGTTGAGGCTGGCAAGCAGATCAAGGTTATTTACACTGACATATCTAAGGCTTTTGACAGTGTTTGCCATCAGCTTCTGTTATTGAATTTACAGCAAATTGGTTTTTGTGGAAAATATCTTGAGTGGATCAAATCATATTTATTTAGTCGTCGCCAGCAAGTTAACATATGCGGTTCAGTCTCCAGGGAGTTTCTTGTGACATCGGGTATCCCACAGGGTTCGCATGTGGGTCTAGTTCTCTTTCTGCTCTTTATAAATGATATAATATCCTGTTTCGTTTTTAGACGTACTATTTTGTATATTAATGTGTAATTTTTTTTTTTACTATTAGTTATGGCAAGACCATTACTAGCCATATAATAATTATTATTTTTTAGCTTTGTCAACAAGATCAGTCTTAGACAATAAAGCATATTTTGACTTGACTTTGACATCTCGAAATGTAAAGTGCTCTGTTTTCACAAATGTATGAATACCATACCCTCCACCTACTTCTTAGATAATGGAAACCCAGGTGTTATTTTTGATGAAAATGTAACTTTTAATCTACATTTTATAACATTGTACTTAAGGGTTTTAGACTTCTGGATTTTATAAAGCGACATACCCAACACGTAACTGATACCAAAGCAATGTAGATCATGGAATACTGCTGAGGAAGCTCGAGGTGTATGGTTTTAGGGGAAGATCTCTTGAATGGCTATATTCATATTTGCATGGTCGAAGTCAGAGTGTGTTATTTAATAAGGAGCAATTGAGTTGCTTAAACATTCATGCAGGAGTTCCACATCGTTCTTGGATCATTGCTGTTCTTGATTTATTTTTTTTTTTTTGTAAGGACGTAAGGATGTAGCCGATGCACGCATCGGGCAAGTGGCCCTTCTGAAAGTACACTACAGAATGCTAAACATTCCAAATGGTACGAATTCGCATGCAAGGTCAAATAGATAAATTAAAAAGTAAAATAGCCCTAAGAGGCATGTCGAATAGAAATAAAGAAAAAAAAAAGAACACACAATAGTTCGTCAAAAAAGCAACACAATACATAAATAATTAAAATACAAGTGAATAAAAATACATACAAAGTATACATAGATATAAAACAATCATAAAAGCAATTCGTTTAACCGCCTTTTAAGCTGTAAAGTGCTCAAACTGAAAATGTCATAATCAGGGAAGTGACGATTGTAATTGCGTACCAGTCGATCGACAAATGCGCTAAGCCCATAATTTGTACGATGGTATCCATCAAAAAAGAGTTGAGATTGCCTTGTTCTTCTAATAGGAACCAGAAATGCGACCGACTCAAGCAACATCAATCTCTCCACTGAGCAGTTTGTGAAGAAAAACTAGAAGTGCCTTCTTTCTTCGAAACTCAAGTTTTTGAAGGCCACACAGAAGAGCTCTGGTATTATATGATAAACCCTGGTACGGAAAATTAAACTTATACAAAAGGTATTTGGCAAATCTATTCTGCGAACAAGTGAGTTATAAAGACATCCAATTGCTTTAGTATCTGTGACATGTTTTGTTTGCCGCTTTATAAAGCCCAACAGCCTGAAACCCTTCAGTACAATACAGTCAATGTGCAGACCAAAGTTAAATTCTTATCAAAAATAACGCCTAGGTCTGTAAAGGAACTAACAACTTCAAGACTCACATTATCTATGAAGTAGGAGGATAGTATGGGTTTAATGCGTTTATGAAAATGGAGCACTTTACATTTAGAAACATTAAGAAGAAGATGGTTAATGTTGCACCATTTGATAAGCTTTTCTAAGTTCGATTGCAGTGGATTAGATTCAGAGGAAACTGGTGAAAAGAATTTTAAATCGTCTGCGTATAAGAGACACTTAGACACTTTAAAGCATGATACTATATCATTTATAAATAGTAGAAAGAGAATTGGACCAATATGAGAGCCCTGTGGGACACCAGATGTCACAACAACCTCTCTAGAAATTGAACCACATACGCTAACTCGCTGACGACGATTGAATAAGTACGATTTTATCCATTGCAGATAGGTTCCAGAAAAACCAATTCACTGCAATTTGAATAACAGAAGCTGATGTCAAACCCTGTCAAAAGCCTTCGATATGTCAGTATATATAACATCGATCTGTTGACCCTCCTCAACCGATGTTGTTAAGTAATTCTGGAAAATTGCAAGATTTGTAGTTGTTGAGCGACCACTATAAAAACCGTGTTGCATACTAGTTATGTAGTGCTTCAGAGACTCAATACTCAATACTCAATACTCAATAATTTATTCATGCTAAGTACATAATACAATGTTTACACACGTCAAAGAAAAGAATATAGTTAATACAATAAAATGTTGAAATATACAATTTACACATACATTTAACAGCTTTACAACAGATTAAAATTATAGTTAAGAAATTCGTTAAAAGAATAAAAAGCGTTCCTTATTAGAATCTCCCTAACCTTCTTTTTAAAACTTAAACCTATTAAAACTTTTATATACACCGGTAAAACATTATAGAACTTAATCGCCCAGTACCCTGGGTCATTCTGGCACCTCTTTAGTCGCCTATATGCAGGCAACAAGTTTTCTCTTTCTCTGGTATTGTAGTCATGAATATCCCCGTGTGCCCTAAACAACTCTCCATTCCGCTTAACATATAAGACACATTCTATAATAAACATACATGGTACAGTCAATAGTCCCAACTCTGAGAATTTTTGTTTGCAGTCATCTCTATAAGACAGGCCAGACATCAGACGAACCGCCTTCCGTTGTAAACGAAAAACCGGGTGTACCTCAGCGGAGTGTCCCCAAGCAAGGATTGCATACGCTAAATTAGACTGAAATAGGGCAAAATATGCCGTTCTTAGTACAACCGCAGAGACACACCTTGAGAGACTTCGGAGCACAAACAAGCTCGTATTTAACTTTTTTGCTAGTTTACTAATATGTGAGCCCCACTGTAGCTTTGAATCCATGATCACACCAAGAAAGCCAACCTCAGAAATATTGTTTACTTCCTGCAGTTCTCTCATTGAAAATACGACTCTATTAGTTTTGCCTTCATTCAACAGGAGCCTATTTGAGCAAAACCAGGTTTTAGCCCTCTCCTGCGCCAAAGACAACCACTCCAGCGAACCCTCAAGTGTGTCAGCTGTGAAGGAAACTGTCGTGTCATCAGCGAAAAGCGTATACTTTCCCATTGGTTCACATGCAGGAAGGTCATTTACGTAAATTAAGAATAGGATTGGACCCAACACTGATCCATGTGGTACACCCAGAATAATTGTGCTTTGCGCCGACAACACTCCACCAAACCTCACTACCTGACATCTATCCCCAAGATACGACTTCAGTAGCTGTATACTATCTGGATGAAAGTTGTAGAATTCAAGTTTTCGCAGGAGGATACCATGATCGACACAGTCAAAAGCCTTGCTTAGGTCACAGAACAATACGGAATCATACTGCATCTTATGAAATGCTTCCAAAATTGTGGACACAAGATTTATTATACCGAGGACAGTATTCTTATCCCTTCTAAAACCGAACTGACAGTCAGTAAAAAGGCTGTTAGTCTCAAAGAATTGCATTATTTTGAATGCCATGCATTTTTCTATAATTTTTGATATTATTGGCAAAAGAGATATTGGCCTAAAATTCTCTGGGACTGATGTATCACCCTTTTTATGCGCTGGAACTGGACTCAAAGATATGATCCGTGATAATTGCCTCAAACAGCTTTGGTATATGCGAAAGCAAGGAAATACCTCTGTAGTTTTTAGTATCGCTCTTATCCCCAGATTTAAAGATCGGCATGAGAGTGGAAAACTTCTACATTTCGGGAAAGGAACCCAGATTAAAAGATTTCTGAAAAATTTTAAAACATTTGCTACCAATACTAAGACTAACACAGTTGTACTCAAAATGTTTTTCCATTGGCAATATATTTACATTAAAATTATCACAACTGACAATATCACAATGGACAAATATACATGTACCTCCGCCCCTATCTTCTTTTCTAGAAGAGTAAAAGTAAAAGTAAAAGTAAAAGTAAATTTTATTTATGTCAAACAAATACAATAGTATTCTTACATACGTCATCACAGAATACAAATAAGCCTTGGCAGTGATTACAACTACCTATTTACGTAAAAATAAATCCTACAGTTACAAATAAAACCTTATGCTATATCATGTTTCAAAAACTCTTCCACACTGTAAAATGCATTTGATAATAAATATTGTTTTACATCTGTAATAAATTGTTTTTCATTTTTATCCCTGATATTATTAGGCAGTTTGTTATAGAATAGAGGTCCGTAGTATCGGGTGCCAATACAGGCCCTCTTTAATCTATGGTATTTTATATTAATATCACTGTTCTTACGGGTATTATGTTCATGATGCTCGTTACATAAGTTATAATTTCTCAGATTTCTCTTTACATGTATAATACAATCTAAAATATATCTACAGGGTAGTGTTAAAATCCTTAGTCTCTCAAACACATCCCTTACATCAGCTCTAAAATCTAGACCCTCAACTACTCTTATAGCTCTTCTCTGAAGTTTAAAAATTCGAGCCGCCTGCGGAGCGTGCCCCCAGGCCATGAGCGCATAATTGCAAGTGGATTGTACCAGGGCATGGTACACCATTAGTATCACGGTTTTGTCAACGGTGTTTTTTAATCCCTTAAGTAGATATATAGAGCGAGAGACCCCCTTTGCAACGCAGTCGATATGTGCTTCGAACACTAATCCACTGTCCAAATATACACCTAGGAATTTTATTGGATTATTTTTTTGATTTTTTAATTTAATATTATTTTCTTCCACATAGTTCCTCAGGGCAAAACACAGATTTTCGGTTTTACTGTCATTCAGGTTTAGCCTGTTCGCTAGAAACCAGTCTGCTAGGTCCGAGTTGTTAATCTGCATGCTGACTCTCAGGGAGATGGTATCTTTACTTCTACACAATGCTGTGGTGTCGTCAGCGTACAGAATTAGATTTCCGTTTGTCGACGACACCACGTCATTGATGTAAATGATGAACAATAGAGGACCTAAGATTGAACCCTGCGGAACACCGTGTGACACAGGTGCTGCAGCAGAGTAGTCCCCACCATAGAGAGTCCTTTGAGTTCGATCTTCCAGATAGCTCGCCATAAGCTGCAGGCTACTCTCGTCAACGCCGTAGAAAGCAAGTTTAGCAAGGAGAATGTCATGAGGTATGCAGTCGAAGGCCTTCGAGAGATCACAGAAGGTAGATCCCACATAATCACCCCCTTCGAATCCCTCGACCACATACTCCAATAACATGTTTATCGCCGATGTTGTTGATTTTGCTCTCCTAAAACCATGCTGAAACTGTGTAAATAGATTATTTTTTTCAAAGTACTCATAGAGTTGTTGTTTTAAAATATATTCGAAGATTTTTGAGAATGTCGGGACCAAAGCGACCGGTCTATAGTTTCCAGCTTCACCCCTGTCGCCCTTCTTGAAAATAGGAATGACCTTGGATTCCTTAAAACATGCTGGAAATATACCCTGTCTAATACACTGATTTATTAGTTTTGTGATAGGAATAATGAGTGGTTCCTTTAGTTTTTTTATGAGATACATACTAAAGCCGTGAATATCCCTACTTTGCTTATTTTTCAGTTCTCCAAAAACATGTCTTACCTCATTGAAAGTCACCTCTCTGAAAGAAAACCCATCCTCCGGTGGACGCAGGTTCCCTCTCCGCAGATAACTCTCCGCATCAATCAGAGAAACAGGCAGTCCACTCAGCAGGGTCTCCGCAACAGTTGTGAAAAAGCTATTGAGATCGTTGGCTGAAAGCAAAGTGCTCCCAAGGTCTGACGTCACCCTTCGCTGATTTACCACCTGCCAGGCAGCTCGAATTTTGTTATCAGAGTTGTTTATAAAGTTTGAATTTGCTATTTTTTTTGCATTGTTTATTTCTTTTCGATAGTGACTACGCAATTTATTTCTTTGAAGATCGATTTGAGGAGTTTTATACATATTGAATAGATCATTTAAGAACTTTAATTGTTCCCTAATTCTAACCAGATTTGCATTATACCATGTTACGTTCTGTTCTTTAAGTTTATATTTTTTCTTTAAAGGAAATGATTCTCTATATACTTTCAAAAAAAGACTCACAAAAGAATCCCAGTTTTCGTTAACTGTACCACGATTTATCAGCTTATTATAGTCAATATTATCTAATTGTTGAAACATATCGTTTATACCTGATTCTGTTATGGGTCGATGTTTGTAGCCTACCTGAGCTGGTGTGTTTGACTGACTTGGGATACATTCAATGCTTATGTCCACTGCCAAGTGATCTGAAACCATCATATCCACAATGTCTGTCCTAAAGTCTAAAATGTCTTTAAAATTTACAAAGATATTATCAATACAGGCATCTTGCCTGGTGTTTCCATAAATTTGTTGACTAAAACCAAAAGAATTTAACAAATCTACAAAATCAGTTGTTCTTTTACTTAAACCTAGATTAAAATGTATGTTAAAATCGCCTGTGATGACTACATATTTATAACTAACACATTGTCCTAAAATTAAGTTCATTTGGTCTAAAAACAATTTAAAATCTCCGCCTGGAGGACGATATATCACAATTATGATTATATTTACATTTTTTATTTTTACCGCAGCCACTTCACAGCACATCTCAATTGACAGCTCATTGATGTCTTTCTTCTCTTCGAAGTCCATGTCTTGTTTTAACCAAATAGCGACACCACCATGGGCATGTTGTTTCCTGGTGTAAAAGGATGAGATCTTGTAATTTTCAATATGCAGAGCTTCAATCTCATCATTGTCCATAAAATGTTCACTGATGCACAGTACATCATACTTATTATTCTGGTGTAGAGAAAACTCAATCTCACCTATTTTGTTTCGTAGTGAGCATACATTTTGATGTATGATGCCTAAACCGGTTCCGCCTTCTGGTGATTCTGGCGCCTCTGAATGTTCAAAAAATGGTTTATTACTATGCCGTTTGGCCAAAATTCGGCGTTCATGACCCTATCTTTGTCGGTATTTGGCACTCGTAGTTTAAAAGAACTCTTATATTTATCCTTTCTAGTTCGCATTTTATAACTCGAACAGCCGTTTATCATGTTGTCTTGTAGGTATTTTTGGATTTGCTCTTCATTTGTATTTGGATCGAAACCAGACACGAAAATCCATGCCTGGGATTTTGGATTTGCCACTATCAGTTGTGTGACATTTTCTTTGGTACCTTTCGTAGGTTCGGGGCGCCGGATTCGAGATCTTCGTTTCACTAAATTCCATTCTGCATCTTCGCCAGTGGATTTGTCTTCTGCCCAGTCGGGGTTTGGTTTTGATATTTCCAATGAAGTTTCTTCTTTTTGTATTGATCTTGTCTGAGAAATTTGAGAATTATTTTTGACTATTTCATCTCTTTCATTTTTTTCAGGCTGACGTTGACGTTTTGTCGGGCGTGCGTCGCCTGTCAATTTATCTTCGTTGCTAGTTTCACGTTTCCCGTGGCGTGGTACGTTAGAACTATTTTCGGCCTTTTGACTCGGCCACGCAGCTGATGCTGCATTATTGCCAGATTGTCCGGTAGGATTCCCGGTAGTTTTTTGTTTACCTTTTTTTTCCGATTCTAGATTTTTCACTTTTCCTTCCAATTCGGCTATTTTCTCCTTCAGTTTAACTTCATTTCAGAGGAACTAACACACTTAAACCCTTTCAAAGCTATTTGACTTATATCATTATTTTGACACCGATGCTCCGAGATACAGATAATGTTGGGTTTTACATCATTTAGGAAAATTTCAATTAGTAAAATTTTATTTTTAAGACTTTGCGCATTAAAACTAGCCATTTTTATACCTTGTTTACCAGTGGAAAGACAATTGGAATTATTATTTATAAAAAATGTTTACCACCTGCCTGCAAAAATTCTCTGTGCCTGTCAAAATCAAACCTTTTAATGCCTACATAATTTGGCCTAAAACTGGTGTCATATAGAGCATCCTTCTTTTCAATCGGGGCTGTGACAACAAATCTTTTAAGTTTGCCTTCTTCCGATGGTATTTCTTTAACTTCGATCTTGGCATCCTCAAAACCAGGCTTTCCATTGATGTATTCTCTAATCATCATCTCTGAGACATGGTTCTGGACTCGGTTAATGTAGAGCCAGGCTCTGCGCCATCCACCAGTAAATCCTTGTGAAATCATGGTCGGCTGATTCTCCAGTACCTAGTCTCCTTGGGTGTGTAATTCGCTTTCTTGTTTTTGGGAAAGTAAAAGCAGAAGTTTCACTTGAAGTATGGAACCTTTCGACATTGGGTGAAGAGGGTTGTATTTGTATAATTCCGCACTATAACACAGATTGCTTGTGAAAATAAGTTAAAACAGTTTTTAATTGGTAGAGCTCACTGTTCAACTGAAGAATATATGAATGATGTATTTGTATAATGTTTTTTAATGTAATTTTATAAGGTTTTTTTGACTGATAATTATTTAGATTCACCATTTTAAGTGTTATTTTATAGAACATTTTTTGATAAATTTATATATATTTTTTTTTGTATTACGCTTAATCTATGACAGTTATCTTGACTGAAATATCTTTGACCTAACTTTTTAAGTGTTACTTTATAGAATGTTTTAATGCATTTATATTCAACTTTTTTTGTTGTATTATGCTTGTCATGTCTATTATCCTACCTGAAATCTTTTTAATCAAGGTTCTTCAACTAATAATTATTCGTATCCACCGTCTTTAATGTCACTTTACAGGATATTTTGATTAAAATTTATTTTTTTTTCACTGCACTTGGTCTATATCTTTTATCTTGATCGAAATCTTTTCACCCAGTCAGACTAAGTTTAGTTTTAGTCTTAGTTGCTTTGTCTAAAAGAAATTTGTAACTTAAGTAATAAATCTATTTTGAAGTTGAAGTTGAAGTTGTCTCTATAACTCATTGGTTCGTAGCATTCTAGAATATTGTTGTACAATATGGAGTCCATCATACCAGTGTCACATCGACAGAATTGAAAAGGTGCAAAATAGGTTTTCAAAATACCTCTTACATAAATTGCATTTCCCATATCAAGGACTGTCATCTAATACTAGACCTCTTCTTTGCGGCCTTCAAACCCTTGAATTTAAAAGAAAGAAGGCACTTCTGGTCTTTTTACATAAATTGGTGAATGGGGGGATTGACTGTGAAGTGTTGCTTGGATCAGTCCCATTTTTAGTGCCTATTAGAAGAACAAGACAATCACAGCTGTTTGTTGAAAGGTCCCACCTTACAAATTATGGGTTTAGCGCATTTGTTGACCGACTACAATCATCACTTCTCAGAATATGATATTTTCACACTAAACCCTTTGGTGCCGAAAAGGCAGATAACCGGATTGGTTTTGTAATGTTTTTTGGCCCATATTGATGTTAGTTTTTGTTTATGTAGTTGTGTAGTTTTATCATTTATTATTTAATTTCAATTGAAAATCTTTCTTATTGGTAATTTTTGTTTGCTGATCTGACATATGTTTTCTTAGAGTTACTGACTTCATTATTTATTTATTTGACGTTATTTGCGAATGCGTACCATTTGGAATGTTTAGCATCCGATACGTACATCGGCTACGTCCTTACATTAATTAATTAATTACATTAATTAAAAAAAAATTATTTTAGGCAGATTGGAGGTTTAATATTGCACAAAAGAAAAGTTCACCTGAAAAAGCCGACATGCACTTGCAATTATTGCGGGAAGCAATTTTATGAAAAGCATTATTTAGAAACACACATACGACAGTGGCATACAGGTAAGTTTTTATAACAAATAATCATTGACACAAGCAAATATAGTTTAAACAGCTGTAGGCTAAAACAGAGATTGGAATATGTGCAATTGCACATTAAAAAAATCAAACTTTTAAACCAGTCAATTTTAATAAACATTTTTCTTACATCTCTACAATTTTAAAAATCCATTTCAATGATTATTTTGAGAGGGAGTGGATGGTTGTTTTTTCAGTGCCAATATAGGTTTAGACACAAGAAATCAACAGTTTAGGCAGTAAATTGGCTGGCAATGTTTGTGGCGATTTTGAAAGGGGCTGTAATACCTTTTGCTTGCTTTCTTGACTTTACCAAGGCATTTGACTGGGTGTCAAATAATATTCTTTTTCCTTCTTCTTCCTCCATTACAACTTTGCTTCCCCCAGCATTGAGGGGCTGAGGTCATATCTGGCTTAGAGAACGCTTTAACTCACATGGTGTTGTTCTCAAAGAAAGTTGGACAGTTATGGAGGCCCTCTAGGTTTCGTACTTGCTCCAAACACTTTTCATAATTTACATTAACTATCTTGTTAAACACAATCACGGGAACATCCTAATACTGTTTTCAGATGACACCACAACATTTGAGAGTTATCATCTTTTACAGATGAGTATGAGTGCTAGGCAGAACAGTATTTTGACATGATTCTTACCAAATAAGCTTTTCCTAAATACAGGCAAAACGCAAAATTAACTTTAAATTTGATCAGATACATTATAGATTAAAACCCAAATAGTATATAAGTTCATGCATCAAAACACCTGATAACACGGGTAAAATAAATCTGTTCACTGCAGTACATCCTGTAAAATTACTTTTGTTTTATTTTTAAAACGTGTATTTGCACAGTGAATGGCAACGTCCTATGGTATAAAACAGTTGAATTGGTCCATAAAGCGTTTCATAGGTTTGTTTCTTCTTACATCTGTCTTAAAAGGTCTTAGGGAAAACATTTCATTCTAACATGTTGTTCTGGCTGGCACCCGGAACCCTAGCTCACCAAGTAGTGACGGACAATCTATAAGATTGTTTAAAAGTTTAAGTGCAAAGGATAGGTTCAACAATATTCGACGAGATTCCAAAGTGTCTATACCAAGGAGACGCGCTTTTTGTAGTCCAATATATTCGGGTCAATTTTCAGCTTCTTCAAAAGAAAACTGGCGTACTTAGATTGAACCCTTTCAATTCTCTTAACGTGAATTCTGTAGAGAGGAGACCACACTACGCAGCAGTATTCTATATTCTTCAATATCATTGAAGTCCCAGCATTGTCGCATGATGAAGTCGACCATCTTAAAAGGTTTTGAGATGATCCCATCAATATGGTTGTTGAACCTCAACTCACTATCCATAACAACACCCAGGTCGTTCATCATAGACACCCTTCCTACGCTAAATATTGTATCTGACTGTATCAGCTTCCGCAAGGCTAACCTTCCACTACTCTACCAACTTGTTTGGGAAACCGACTGGGATTTTCTTAATGGAGTTTCAGATATTAATAACGCGGTAGACCTCTTCTACAATAGAATTTATTCCATTCTTGACCAATCAGTCCCTTTGTTTGCTCCCCATAAATATAATTATTCTTACTTGCCTTGGTATACAAGGGATATAATTAATGATATTAAATCTAAGACAAGGCTGCATAAAAGATGGAAGAGTACAAACTGTTTGAGTGATTATTCTGCTTTTAAAAGGATAAGAACTTCAATAAAAGTAAAGATTGATATGGCATATAGAGTCTTCATTAGTACCAGTGAAAATTCTATTGGACGCGACCCAAAAAAGTTCTGGAACTTTATTCGACAAAGACGCAACAGATCCCGTATCCCAGGATCTGTCACCTACAATGGTTCTATCATTGAATCTCCAAACGGCATAGTAAACGCATTTGCCCATTACTTTAAAAGTGTTTACACCGACTCCTCTATATTTTCTGGAAATTCTCATGCTGATGCAGGGTCCCAAAATATAACATTACTTACCCTCAGTAACAACGACATCCTATCTGGTTTAAAAAAACTAAAAAACAAAGAAACTTCAGGGCCCGATAAAGTTCCATCATTTATTTTACGTGACTGTGCCTCAGTTCTGGTTACACCATTGTCTATTTTATTTAACTTATCAATCCGCACCAGCATTTTCCCTGATCGTTGGAAATATGCCAAAATTTGTCCAGTACTCAAAACAGGTGAAGCCTTTGAAGTCTGTATCTATGAAAAACTCTTCCATCAAGTCAAATATCTTATCTCCCCAAACCAGCATAGCTTTTTCCATTCAAGATCAACTGTCACGAACTTGACGTCATTTCTTCAAACAGCCTACCAAGCCATTAATCAAAGACAACAGCTAGACGTCATATATACGGATTTTTCGAAGGCTTTTGATAAGTTGGATCACGGTCTCATAGCACAAAAACTGCTCAAAATGGGGTTTCATGAAAAGCTGGTCAATTTTTTTATCTCCTATCTGGCAAATAGGCTCCAGTTTGTAGACTAGAATGGCTTCAAATCAAATGAATATATCGCCACAAGTGGTGCCCCTCAGGGCAGTAATCTGGCTCCTTTTATATTTTCCATTTTTATTAATGACATCACTGAGGGTCTTGTCGGCGGCTGTCTACTTTTTGCCGACGACATGAAGCTCTTTCGTACTGTCTGTAATCAGGATGAATGCATGGTAATTCAGCAGGACCTTGATAGGGTTCATAGTTGGTGCATATTAAACAATCTTCCCCTAAATATCCAAAAATGTAAGAAAATGACGATCTCTATAATTCATCATGAGTTCCACCATAACTACACTCTTGGTAACGCATTGCTTCCCGATTGTGATTCGGTTCGTGACTTGGGCGTTACAGTTGACAAGCGACTTTCTTTCAGTCTGCATATAGATGAGCCTGTCCGATCGGCTCTGAAGTCCTTGGAATTTTTGATGAGGAGTACATCGGAATTCTCACAGTTGTCTAGTCGCATTGCTATCTACAATTCCCTGGTTAAATCCAGGCTACTTTACGCGGCCATTGTGTGGTTTCCTACCTACAATGTCCATGTTAATAGGCTTGAATGTGTCCAGCGAAAATTCCTCAAGTACCTGGCCTTCAAAAGGGATGGTGTCTATCCTGAAAGAGGTTTTGATCATGATCTACTTCTTCATCGGTTCCAATTTTTATCTCTTAGGAATACTACTATTTGTGCAAGTCTGCAATTCCTTTATAAATTATGTAACAACATGATTGATTCCTCTGAACTGTTATCTCAGCTTTGCTTCTTGGTACCTCAAACTAACACTCGTAGACACCAAATATTTTATCAACCCTTAGGTCGTACTAACCTTGCAAAAAAGGCGCCTCTGTATAGAGCCTGTTTGTACTTTAATTCAATAACTTTAGTTAATGAAACTGATATGTTTAAGTCTAAGTAGTTTTAAGAAAAGCATACTCTCGAGTGTCAATGCACTCTAATTCTATTTTGTTATATATTAATTGTCATTTCTTTCTTAGTGTAAATATGTGTACCATCAACTTGAATCTTATAAATTATTTATGTGTATAAAATTTAAATTTTATCTTGCATTACATACTTAAATAGTTTCTATTTTGTGCTAATTTAATCTATAATTGTCTTTGTATTGGATTGTTCCTGTTAGACAATAAATACTTTTCAATTTGAATTTGAATTTGAATTTCTAATAACGTTCCATTGATGTTGTATTGGTAAATAATAGGCTGTTTTTTCCTTGGAATCCCGGATATCATCCGAGAGAGATCCGTTGAATTTGACCCTCTGTGTCCGACTAACAAGGTAGCTCCTCAACCACGATAGGAGTGGATCTGCAATGCCGTAAAACTTCAGCTTACTCAATAGGAAGTCGTGATTGACTGTGTCAAAGGCCTTCTTGAAATCAAAATATACTGCATCAACCTGGGCATTTGCATCAAGGGCTTGTGCAATATGGCTGCAATAAATGGATAAGTTAACCTCGCACAACCATAAATCTTTACTATGCCTTGATGAGGTAAAATTCTTGCTGTTTATCTTGATACTAGCTTAACTTGGTAAAACCATATCACCCACCTTATCATGGTGCATATTTTTTATTAGAAACTTGTCTGAAAGTGTGTCTGTGGGAACATTAATCTCAGCCATGGGGGAAATCTGGCCATTTCACAAAGATTTTTGGACTGCAGCGAAGATGTGTTACAGTTATTTATAAATCAAACTAAACTTTTTCTTTGTATTTGTTGTACCTCTCGAATTTTAGGCATTCCCTTAGTAGGATGTTTGTAAGACATATAATTGTAAAAAATTAATGATTTTGCTCTTCTGAGTTTGACTCGATACACTTTTAAAAGATCATTTGTATATTTTAATGTTTTAATTCATTTATTTATATAATTTTGTTTATTTAGTTGGAGTATGTGTATTTTAGGAGAAAGGCCATTTTCATGTGAAATATGTGGGAAAGCGTTCAGTTGCAATGGTACTCTTCTGAGGCACAGAAAAGATAGTCACGGAGAGGTTAGTGGTATTTTATGTGCTTTCGTTTAATTTTTTTAAATGTTTAATAGTTTTAAATTACATGTATGAATTAATTAACAAGTTTCTAAAATTTTGCTTATTCACAGTCTCAGTCAACATAATACTAACAACCCAGGTAGCACCTGATGCCTAAATGATCTCTAAAAGACGGCTTCATATTGAGGCAAAAGACGTCTTTTTATAATAATAATAATAATAATAAAAGTTTTTATTTGTAAATAATTTTCACACGTGACAACAATGACAATAAAGAAAAATGAAAAGGGCAAGATTCAGTGCCTTTAAGCCTAGAAAAACTAGACACTGAAGGTCTGTTCTTCCACCTAACCCTAAAAAGTCCAGTAGATAACGCTAAAGTTAAGAAAGAAATTATTATTCTAAGATACTACATACAAACACACTTAGTAATATTAATAAGATCTAATTGTACTATTTACAAATCTCATTACACGACACCAAAGGTTAGATAAATTCAAATTCTTTTATCACAAAATAGGATATAGGACAAGTCAAGATCATTTTGTAATAATTAAAATATTCAAGATAAATTAACACAATAACAAAAACTAGTATAAAATAATTAATAGGTACACAATATAAAAAAACTGGATACAAATGAAAAACATTAGTTACTAAAACCTACAAATAAATCTACAGTAAAGTCAAACAAACAAAAAATAAAAGGCATCCAGAAGGTATATACATAAATGGATCTATAATCAATTTTAAATAAGAAATTTAAACAGAAAAATAATCGTAAAAAACTAGGCTGCCAAGTCCAGAAAAAGCAAGTATTTACTGTGCGAGATATAATTATAATAATTCCACCTTATTTCTAAATGTTATTTTGGAACTACTGGTAATTATCTGATCGTACAGTTGATTCATTATATTTACAATCTGGTAAAAAAATGATCTTTTGAAACATTCTGTAGAGTGAGGAGGGGTTAGAGTACCTTTAAAGCGAGTATTAATATTGTGAATGTCAGTATGGTAACGTAATTTATTATAGAGGTTTGGAGGAGTTTTTTATTAAAAAAAAATAGAAGCATATAGTGTTCTCCTGTTATGCATATTTATATTATTATTTATATTAAACTGTCTTTCCCTTAATGTTGCGAAGTGTACGTCCATTCGCTTTACAAGATCACCTAACCCCATTCCAAATACTTACAAGATTGTTGACACAACTCTTGGAATTTCCTCTTGTGTGAACGATTTGGGCGTCATATTCGACAGCAGTCTATCTTTTAACCAACACATAGACTCAATTGTATGTAAAGCTTTTAGAATGCTGGGATTCATTAAAAGACATTCTCGGCATTTCAGCGATACTAACGTGATCGTAACCCTATACAACTGCTTTGTTAGAAGCTTACTGGAATATTGTTCAGTAATTTGGCAGCCCCATTATGCATGCCACATAGATAGGATCGAAAGAGTACAACGTAAATTTGTAAAATATTTATTATTTAAATTCCATTTTCCTTATCAAAATGTCTCTTATGAAACAAGACTACTACTATGCGGTATGCAAAGTTTAGCCCAGAGACGCAAACATGCCCTACTCCTATTTGTGTTCAAGTTGCTCAATGGTATGATCCACTGTGAGCACCTATTGGGTCAGGTGAACTTCTTGGTTCCAGCCCGACGTATCGTCACACTTCCCTTTTCCTTGTAAGGAGGCACAGGACTAACTATGGTCAAAACTCATTTATTGATCGCCTTTGCTTAAATTATAATAAATTTTTCTCTGACTGTGATATATTTAGCATTAACCTTCAGACCCTCAAAAGATTCCTTAGATTCGGCGCTATTTAATTGTTTTAAGGTTCGTGCTTCACTCCTCTCTCCCTTTACTCTATATTTTTATTTTATATGCATTTTTAAATTTTATTGTTTATAGCAGGTTACCATTGTATTGGTATTGTTTTCTTATGTTTTGTATTTTATTTTTTGTACCATTTAGAGATTTATCTCTGTAGTGTATGTATGACCAAGTAAATAAATAAATAAATAAATAAATTTAACCATTTAGTTAACAAACATAGAAAAAGACTCCTCGGTCTCATTAAATTATAATTTTACAATCTACAACAAACATGACACGTGTTTCGCCCCTTCGACCATCATCAGACCTACAAACAACAGAGAGAACCTTAGTAAATAATCACACTCACAAATCCTAAAACAATAACTTACAAATAGAATAAAACACACTAAAGCACAACAAAACAAACAACTACTTATATATATATTTTTTGGACATTAAAATGAGGTTAAGTCTCACGTGAATAAACAAAATAAAATATTAAAAAAGTATTAAAAAATATTCATGTCTCTAAGCGGGATCGAACCCAGACCGCCCGAGCGAGACGCCGAAGCAACCACTCACAGACCACTGGACTAGCCAAAGAAAACAACCAACAACTCTCACTCTACGAATTATTGAATGAAATGAAGGTTGTCTACAATTATTATTACATTAAATTGTTAAATATTAGGGTTGGCTCAAAATTAAAAACATCGTTAACGCAAGTGAGAATGGGACTTTTTATAGCTTTGGTTATTTCCATTTTTTCTAGAAGGTCAAGCTTTTTCCCCTTCGGACATTCATGTAAAACATCGACGTCAGAAATGGAAAATTCATGACCTCATTCCAACAAATGATCGGCAAAAGCTGAAACAGTCTCAGTTACATCCGTATTTCTGAATTTGTTGACAAGGCTTAAATGTTCTCTCACCTCACCTCACATAGGTCGTGGAACATTCGCTTCAATTTAGTACATAAACCCCTGGACAATTTATCGGTTGTGTCCTTTGTCCTTACTAAATGTCTCTTGAGAGTATTTACTGTTTTGAATGAAATATTGACATTTTTAATATTTTTAAAAAATTTAGCCAATTGGAGAGAAATACTTCCAAAAAAAGTAATGCACTTGAAAAAATTTGCCTCATCGCTAAGTTTTGAATGTATGACAGTATAGGACATTTTGTACTTGTTTATAAATGTATAATATAATTTGGTGATGGACTCCAAAGGAAAACCGTTATTCATAGCAATCTGCATTATAATATCACGCTCCTTATTAAACGCTTCCCTTGACAATGGTAAATTACACAACCGATAGAAAAAGGAGTTGAACGCCGCGAATTTATGTGTGTAAGGAGAGTTTGAAGCATACTGAATAACATTATCCGTGGACGATGTTTTCCGGTAAACCTCAAACTCAAGCCTACTGTGTTTCCGCGATAGTAAAAGGTCAAGAAACGGTAGTTTTTCCTCATCTTCCATTTCCAATGTAAACTCAATTTTAGGATGCAACGAGTTAACGAATTGTAACAACTCTTCGAACTGATTTCTGTTGCCATTCCACACAATGCAAATATCATCCACGTATCTTTTATATGTTGTTAGGAAGGAGGCAAAATAACTATTCATTATCCTGTTTTCCAAATCGTTCATGAAAACCTCACTCAGAAATGGCGGCAAACAGGAACCCATAGCCAGCCCAGACCTTTGTCTATATAACTGTCCATTAAATTTGGAAAAATTTTGGTCTAAAACTAAGGTAAGAAGAGAAGTGAGGCCATCAACGAGTAACTGTGGCAAAGAAGATCTCGCCAATAAATCCCTTACCAGCTGAATACAGTCTGCGGGAGACACACTAGGAAACAAATTCTTGACATCCAATGAAACTAATAATGCATTGAGCGGAATATCAACGTTTTTCAGGTGATTGGCAAAGTCGATGGAATTCCTGGTAGAATATGTGCTATGAAAACCCGTTACGTCCCTAAGAACTCTATTTAGCCAAGCTGAAAGCTTATAACATGGGGAATCAATAAATGAAACCACTGGCCTCATGGGCGTTCCATCTTTATGAATCTTTGTAATTTTGTAATCTGTTGTAAGAAATGTGTCCAGACTACTTTTTAACCTCGTAAAAAATGAGTTTGTTGGGTCTCTGTTTATTCTTTCAAAATCACCAGAGTTCAAGAAACCAATAACCTTGTCAACATAATCAGTTCTTTCCATGACTACCAAACAAGAGCCTTTATCGGCCTTGGTGCAAATCAGATCGTTGGATTTGATCTTATGTGCCAGAAATTTTAGGTGAGCCCTGTTGTAGTTACAGCCCGTGCCACTCGGACAATTAGAGTTCAGAAAATTTATTATTTTAGCCCGCAATATATTTTTGTTAGAAATGTCGGTC
The DNA here is from genome assembly GCA_030620095.1 of Kuschelorhynchus macadamiae. Classification (NCBI taxonomy): domain Eukaryota; kingdom Metazoa; phylum Arthropoda; class Insecta; order Coleoptera; family Curculionidae; genus Kuschelorhynchus; species Kuschelorhynchus macadamiae. The sequence continues at coordinate 62,268 of JAUTXW010003638.1, forward strand.
GTGTGAATAATACATTCGGCCTCTATTGCCAGAGTTTCTTTAATATCAGTATTGATGTTGTGGGAAAAATTATACTTAAGGTTAGAATTAAGTATATGTTCCTCTTGAGGAGTAAAAGTAACACCAGACAAATTAATAAAACGCTTGTGAAAACCAAAATTTGTGCTTCCCAAACCTAATCTGTATTTATCAATTCGTTAACTCGTTGCATCCTAAAATTGAGTTTATATTGGAAGTGGAAGATGAGGGAAAACCACCGGTTTTTGACCTTTTACTATCGCGGAAGCACAGTAGGATAGAGTTTGAGGTTTACCGGAAAACATCGTCCACGGATAATGTTATTCAGTATGCTTCAAACTCTCCTTACACACATAAATTCGCCGCATTCAACTCCTTTTTCTATCGGTTGTGTAATTTACCATTGTCAAGGGAAGCGTTTAATAAGGAGCGTGATATTATAATGCAGATTGCTATGAATAACGGTTTTCCTTTGGAGTCCATCACCAAATTATATTATACATTTATTTATTTATTAAACAAGTGCAAAATGTCCTATACTGTCATACATTCAAAACTTAACGATGAGGCAAATTTTTTCGAGTGCATTACTTTTTTCGGAAGTATTTCTCTCCAATTGGCTAAATTTTTTTAAAATATTAAAAATGTCAATATTTCATTCAAAATAGTAAATACTCTCAAGAGACATTTAGTAAGGACAAAGGACACAACCGATAAATTGTCCAGATCTGGGGTTTATGAACTAAATTGTAGCGAATGTTCCACGACCTATGTGGGACAAACAGGTCGAAAAATTTCCACAAGGGTGAGAGAACATTTAAGCCTTGTCAACAAATTCAGAAATACGGATGTAACTGAGACCGTTTCAGCTTTTGCCAATCATTTGGTGGAGTCAGGTCATGAATTTTCCATTTCTGACGTTGATGTTTTACATGAATGTCCGAAGGGGAAAAAGCTTGACCTTCTAGAAAAAATGGAAATAACTAAAGCTATAAAAAGTCCCATTCTCACTTGCGTTAACGATGTTTTTAATTTTGAGCCAACCCTAATTTTTAACAATTTAATGTAATAATAATTGTAGACAACCTTCATTTCATTCATTAATCCGTAGAGTGAGAGTTGTTGGTTGTTTTCTTTGGCTAGTCCAGTCGTCTGTGGGTGGTTGCTTCGGCGTCTCGCTCGGGCAGTCTGGGTTCGATCCCGCTTAGAGACATGAATATTTTTTAATACTTTTTTAATATTTTATTTTGTTTATTCACGTGAGACTTAACCTCATTTTAATGTCCATCAAATATGTATAAGTAGTTGTTTGTTTTGTTGTGCTTTAGTGTGTTTTATTCTATTTGTAAGTTATTGTTTTAGGATTTGTGAGTGTGATTATTTACTAAGGTTCTCTCTGTTGTTTGTAGGTCTGATGATGCTCGAAAGGGCGAAACACGTGTCATGTTTGTTGTAGATCGTAAAATTATGATTTAATGAGACCGAGACTTGGAGTCTTTTTCTATGTTTGTTATTAAAACTAGGTCTCTTTGAGCAATATGGACAATTTCTCCGATTTTTAACCATTTAGTTATTTTAAGAGTATGCTGTATAGGGTTCCTCCTTCGTATCCCATGAATCAATCTTAAACATGCATTTTGTATCTTTTGAATTCGCAAGCAATCGTATTTTCTTAGACACGGACCATAAACCACATCATAGTAGTTCATCTGGGATGACAACAGCGATTCACACAACAAAATTTTTGTTTCCTTCATAAGCACATGCCTTTGTTGAAAAATCGATTTTATGTTTAAAAACGCTATTTGTATACTTTTGGTTACGTGCTGCGAAAATCTTAAGTCCTGATCCAAGATCATTCCTAAATTTTTATACTTTATCACAAGAAAAGACGTCTTTATGACGAACAAAAGTCAATTTTTATACGTCCAATGGACGTCACTATTAGATATTCAGTAGACGTCACATTTACACCCAGTTTTTTTTGTTATATAGTTTTAGTGACCTATTGAAGGGACAATTGTGGCATTTTAGTTTCGTTACTGTCAATAAATTTTATTCTGTACTTTTCGACTGCTTTAATATGTTTGTACCCATGGAGGCACATCATTCTAGTGAGAAATTTCCTATTTGGTTTTCTTATGAATTGAAAAAACTAATTATCAAAAGAAAAATAACACAAGTGGACATCAACAAGTCTGCAGGTCCTAACAGAGTACTAAAATTTTGTTCAAGCACCTTATATCTCCCCCTATTTTACATTTTCAACAAATCCCTAACTTCCGGAATTTTTCCAGAGACATGGAAGCTTTCTTATATTTATCCGATTCACAAATGTGGCAGCAAAAATAAGGTAACAAGATACAGACCAATCAGCATTCTGTCGGCAATCCCTAAATTGTTTGAACAGTGCGTTGAAAAAATTCTGTCGAATATATTTCATCAGATTGTGATCAGTCAACAGCATGGGTTCACAGCCCGTAGGTCTGTTGACATGAATGTGTTTCTCTTTACAAATTTTATAAATTCATCATTTGAAAGCAGTGCAGAAATTCATGCAATATATACTGACTTCAGTAAAGCCTTCGATAAGGTAAACCATAACATCCGTCTTTCAAAGCTCTCTAGTTATGGTGTTTTGGATCTTTACTTTCATGGACGAAATCTTACCTTACTAACAGAATGCAGCAAGTCAAGATTGATGGCTATCTATCTTCATGTTTCCATGCATCTTCCGGGGTACCTCAAAGCTCTCACTAGGGTCCCCTGCTCTCCTCAAGTTTTCTGCTTTTCGCTGATGACATGAAATTGTATCGTCGGGTAATGTCAACTCACGACATGATTATTCTACAAAATGATCTTAATATTGTTTATGATTGGTGTCAGCTTAGTGACATGTCCCTCAACATTAACAAGTGTTGTTATATAAGTTTCAGTAGACTCATCGATAAAGATCCTTTTCATTTTTACTTAAATAATGTCCCTTTATCTGAAGTTTCTGTTATAAAAACCCTTGGCGTATATTTAGATACTCGGTTAATGTTTACTGAACATTTTGAAGTGGTTATTGGTAGGGCTAATAAAATGTTGGGCTTTATTAAGAGAACTACCAGAGACTTTACAAGTATATGCGCTATCAAAATTCTGTATACATCACTAGTCAGATCCGTTCTTGAGTCTTCATGCACATTTTGGTCACCTTACTATCAGACCCAAATTAATAGGCTCGAGATTGTGCAACATAAGTTTATAAAATTTGCGAGGTACAAATTTTTCCAGAGTGGTGTGTGTCTCAGTGATGACCAAGCTATAACTTACTTAGACTTAACTACTCTAGTTCGTAGAGGGGAATACGTTGATGTCTGTTTTGCCTTCAATATCTTTAACTACCACATAAAAAGCTCAGAATGTCTTCAGTGTTTTTATTTACACATTCCAAATTACCGGTCACGAAGTAAGTCTCTTCTGCACATTCCATATTGCCGAACTTGGTACTTATTATTTAGTCCAATTAATAGAATATCTGCTAATGTCAATAAATTCTATGAAGATCTTGACTTCTTTAATTTATCGCAAGATAAATTCAAGTCTCAAGCCAAACGAATTATCTTAGGTTAGGTTAGGTCTGTTAGCTTTGTATAAACTTCAAATGTATTTTTATATGTAAATAAATAAATAAAAAAAAAATAAATATTTTTAAATTGCATTTTTTCTAAAAGGCTACTAAAATACTCTACAATTACAAGAACTTTAATTAAAAAAAGGTCACTTTTTGGCTTTAGTGTTCTTCAAATAGTGTATATACATCAAAACCGGTTCTAAAGAAATTCATTTTAGACTTCATACTTTTCTTATAAATTTAGCATAATACTTTGCAGATCTGTACAAATATATAACACATAAAAAAATTAGGTATCTACAAGTAACTTCATTTACATATTTATTTATTTCACTTTATGCCAAATGATCTAAATAGATATGACAACGTCAAGTGTAAAAATAAAAGATAACATAAGACATTTTTAAAACAATATTCAGATAGGAGTAACTAACAGAAAACAATTATTGCAAAATTGAAAAGTAATTTCTAACATTATAATAACTTTTTTCAAGAAGATATGGGTCAAGACAAAGGTAAATCAGCTCCAGATTGTCATCGGGTGTGTCTATTTTCCCCCAAACTCCTCATTAGACTGCTACATTTCTTTTTCTGATCGGTGCGAAGCCTTAAAGATTAGATTCAAAAATCATAAATTTATCATCAGTGGAGATTTCAACCTTCCTATAATCGAATGGTCTCTTGAATCCGACATAGTTGTCCCAGCGAAAATTCAGCCGGCCACGGCTGTAACCATGATTGACACAATGTGTCCCCTCGAATTCAATCAAATCAATTTCGTTCTGAACTATCGCCAGCGCTTGTTAGACCTAGTATTTGTCGACGATTTTGACTCTATTACGTGCAAACGTTCCGACTTTCCTTTGTCCACTATAGACACTCTGCACCCACCACTAAATATTTCCCTATTGCATAACAAACTCCTCCCTCCCCGCGACAATGTTACTAGTCATACCTTTCTATTCCATAAAGCCAACTTCCAAGGTCTTAACAGTTTTTTCGCTGAAACCGACTGGTCCTTCGTTCAGAACTCCGTTGATATTAACGAAGTTGTACAGCAATTCCACGACGTTGTGTCTGAGGGTGTAAACAGATTTGTGCCCAGAAAGAAAACCTTCGGTAACAAATACCCTATTTGGTTCGACCATACTCTTCGCAAACTGATCGGCCAAAAAAACAAATTATATGCTAAATACAAAAAGGCCTTGCTGCAGTCAGACTACCTAGCTTACTCGAACAAACGCCGCGAAGTCCGTGTCATTCAAAAGCAAGGAGTTTAAAAACTCGTTGGACATAGCAAACGCCTTCGCAGATCGCTTTCAAGACAGTTATTCCTCTCATGAAAATGTTAACTTGAACTCTATTGGCACGCTGCCATTTTTTTCCTCCTTGTCCTTTCATACCTTCACCGTTGATGAAGTAGCCGCAAAACTGAAAAATCTTGACATCAGCAAGAGTGCTGGTCCCGATGGCTTGCCGCAATCTCTCTTGTCAGCTTGTTGTGACACGCTCTCAGCTCCCCTGTGCTCAATCTTTCAAAAATTTTTCGACTCGGGGACATTCCCTTCTGCGTGGAAATTTTCCAACCTAGTACCAATATACAAAAAAGGGTCCAAAACTGACATTTCAAATTATAGAGGCATATCAATGATCTCCTCTATTCCAAAATATTCGAAGCCATTCTCCGAGGAAATATTCGCCACTTACTCTAATTACATTTCCCCAAACCAACATGGATTCTATAGAGGCCGATCCACAGCAACCAACCTCGCCATTTACCGAGTCTCTTCCCTTGAAGCTGGCCAGCAAGTCGATTCTATCTAAGGCTTTTGACAGTGTGTGTCACAGGCTGCTACTAAGAAAGCTTTCCGACATTGGAATATCAGGCAATTATTTGAACTGGATTAGCTCCTATCTGAGCAACCGTAAACAACGTGTTTTAGTACATAATTCGGTATCTCGTGTCATATCAGTCGCGTCCGGCGTGCCTCAAGGGTCCCACATTAGCCCAATTTTATTTCTCCTATTTATCAACGATGTCACGTCTTGCTTTATTAACAGCCAATGTCTTCTTTTCGCCGATGACCTGAAAATTTTCACATCCAACAGCTTGGACAATTCTGCACTACAGTCTGACTTAGACCGATTTGTCTTTTGGTGCAAGACAAACCTTCTCACTATTAATATAGCTAAGTGTTCCTGTATTCACTTCTCGCGATTCCAGAACCCCATACTAAATACTTACAGGATTAACGACTCACTCCTAGAGATTTCGTCCACAGTTAATGACTTAGGTGTAACATTTGATAGTATGTTAACCTTCAAGGCCTTCCGAATGTTGGGATTTATCAGGAGGCACTCCCGATGCTTCAACGACACCAGGGCCATCATATCACTGTATAACTGCTTTGTCAGGAGCTACCTTGAATACTGCTCCATCATTTGGCACCCTCGCTATGCATGCCACATCGAGAGAGTTGAAAGAGTTCAACACAAATTTTCTAATTACTTGTTAAGTAAATTTCACTTTCCATATCAAAATGTAAATTATTTAACGAGATTACTCCTTTGTGGTATGCAAATCTTAGCTGAAAGACGCAGACAAGCTCTCCTTCTGTTTGCTTTTAAACTTCTCAACGGTACTATCGACTGCCCTGTCTTGCTGGGTCACGCACACGGCATACCTCCCTTTTCTTCGTTAGAAGACACCGCACCAATTACGGCCAAAATTCCTTTATTGACCCTCTATGTCACAACCACAACAAATTTTATAATGACTGCGACATTTTCAACATGAGTCTTCCTACCCTCAAAGGGTTCCTGAAGTTCGGCACAACTTAATCATTTTATTTCATTTTACTAATTTGCATTTTGCATCTTTTGTAGTATTGCAGTTAATTTGTTGTTTTTCTCTTTTAGTTTAGTTTTAGTTTTTGTGTTATCTTCTTTTTTTTTATATATTTGTATACCATTTAGAATCGTGATTCTGTAGTGTATTTTATGAATAAATAAATAAAAATAAATAAATAAATAACTCTTTGTACTTTTCTTAAATTTTTTGTAAGAAGTTATTTCTCTTAGGCTTGCTGGTAGTTGGTAGTACATATTCCCACAAAAAGAGTAAGAACTTTTTTGGAAAGTGCTAGTCCTATAGGGCGGTATAGAAATGTTTGTGGAGTTTCTTGTACCATAATGATGTAGTTCTAGATGACGAGAAAATCTGGTAAATTCTTTTTAACGAATGATACCGAGTGTAAAATTAGAATACATGGAAGAGGGAGACTTTTGTAATATAAAAATTCTGTTTAAATCTGTTGATTGGCCCCAGTAAATAATACCATAGCTTGGATGACTAGTGCGTAATAGGTATTTAAAAGTAGTTTTTTCTAAAGTGTTTTTTAGATTTCTTATTGCAAAGTAGGCAGTATTTAACTTACTTGCGACATGGTTCATGTGGTTGGACCATGTTATGTGAGGATCTAGATGTAATCCTAGAAATTTAAAATTATCAATCCTATTTACATGTTTGCAGTTTAATAACAAATTAGTAACCCGAGGCATATCTTTTCTTATACAAAATGACATAAAGCAGGTTTTGGATTCGTTGGCAATAAGGCAATTTTTCTCACACCATTAAGCAAATTTTCCAAAATTATACTGGCATTATTTTCCAATTTCTCAAAATTATTATCAGAAATTGCTAGAGTGCAGTCATCTGCATAGAGAATTATTCTATTTTTTGATAGTGACACAGGCAAGAAATGTTCCACATCATTTATAAAAAGTGTAAATAGTAGAGGTGAAATAATGCTTCCCTGAGGTACACCACAGTTAATATTATGTAAGACACTAACCATTTGTTGATATCTCCCCTTATTCCCAATGTATATAATTTCTTCTGTAAAAAGGAGCTATTTAAGCAGTCAAAAGCTCGAGTTAAGTCAAAGAAGATGGTAAGAACGTAGTTTGATGTGCCATAACTGGGATGTCGTTTTTACCAGAGCAGGCTGTTTTAAACAGTTAACAGTTTTAAAGCTGAATGGAGATCGTGCACGTTCAGTGGTGTTAAAAAAATTGACCTGATACGAAATTCACTGGTTGTACAATTTGAAAAATCAATATTATGTTTACCCAAGGTTGTTGATATTAGGTTTTCTGCGCTTGTAGTAGCAAACAAAAAACACTTGCGTAAAATTTCCACTTAATTTATTTTACAAAAATAATGACAATTGTTTCGCCAATACTGTAGCTTCATCAGATGTTAGATGTAAACTAAAATAAAATAAGAGTGTTCCATAAATTATAGATTTTAAATACCTGAATGCGTTTTTTTACAACTGCGGGTCTTATACAATTCAAATGTTCTGGATTTACCCTTAATAAACTAATAAAGGTTTAACAATGGGGAACCGTTCAGGTCCAATTGATCGTTTAATAACGTGTTGTTATTTTTATGTTTGTTTATTTCCATACTTTCTAGTAAATTAAGTTTTTTACTTTTTCGTTCTACATGTAAAATTTCGAAGTTACTCATCAAAAGTATGGTTTTCTTGAATTAAATGTTTGGAGTAATTGGTATTATCTTTATGCTTTCTGTAACTGAATTTATGTTCACTTATCCTTTTTTCAAATGTTCTGCCTGTTTGTCCAATATAAAATTTTGGACAAGTTCCACAATTTAATTTGTAAACACCCGATTTATTGAGTTTTTTGGTTTTACTCTTATTGTTTTTAATGTATTTACTAAGGCTGTTGTTAGTTCTAAAAAAAATTTTTGCACCTTTGTTTTTAAAAAACTTAGTAATAGTTAATGTTATTTTTCCTGTATAAGTGAAACTATGGAAATTATTATTTTCTTTAAAACTGTTAGTAGGATAAATTAACTGTAATGCCTTTTTATGTTGTTTCTTTTCTACTATTTTGTCTATAAGATTTTCATGATAACCGTTATTAACAGCTATTTGTTTTGCTTTTGAACGTCAAAAGATATTAGTCTGGCGTTACTTGGAATTTTTAAATTATTGATTTTACTTATTAATTGAGAGCTATTTTTTATGCTGTACTTGGGTTTAAAATTACAATATTTTACTAAAATGTTTATTAACTTATTAGAAAGGATTACTGCTGGTGCTGAAATATAAGATACCACTGGTCTAATAGGCATATCGTTTTTGTGTAGTTTAATAAAAGAGTATAATTTAGGTATTTGAGGATTCATTAATGATATGTGATATTTTTCTTTTTCGGTGAATAAGCTAAGATCTTTGACTACATTTTTTACTAGTTTTTGAAAAAGTTCTGTAGGATCAAAATTAATATGTTCGAACTTATCGGAATTTAGGAAATCGAGTGTTTTAGAAATATATTGATCTTTGTTCATAGCTATGACAGTTTTTCCTTTATCTGCTCTTGTAAAAATTAAGTTATGTGTGTTACTTTTATTAACTATCGATTTTACTACAGAATAATCATTAAAGAAATGGCCCTTAAAATAGTCGAATTTTTGATTGACTATCTTATTTGATAATAGGTGTTTTTCAGTATTTGTAAGTTGCATTTTTTGTGCTGCTAATTCACACTCAAGCCCTAATAGTTCCCTGCTACATTTACCTTCTTCTACATTAAGGTTATAACTAAAGCCTTTCTTTAGCAAATTAGATTCATCTGTTGAAAAATTAACATCAGAAAAATTAACGAATCTATGGTAGAATTTATATTCTGAGAATACCTTTCTATTATTATTTATATTAATATCACACTTACTATATCTTAATTTATTTAGTTTATTTATTTGCCATAAGAATTTGTTATGGATAATGTAGTCAACGCGATCTCTTGTCGACTTATCAAAAATGTCAAACTCTAAACTAGCCAGCCTATAACTAAGTTCACTATGAATTACCTTAAGATAAAAGTTATAAATGTCTCTGTTATTATATTGGATTTTTCGGTCTTGGCAGATCCACTTTCTAAGTCCATAGTGTTGAGCTGCTTTTGCTGACTGGCTTTTGTTCGTTTTTAACTTCATGTACTGGGGAAAAACACTGAACTTTAAGCATTGATTAAAAAACCAAATGTTTTGTGTGCACACTCTTGATTTAAGCAAAAGCTTAAAATACCATAAGGCTAAAAAGCTCGTCAAAGCTTGTAATAAATGTTGAACAGAACTAGCCGTTACTTGATGGACATTCATATTAACAAAGTAAACAAAAAACACTTGCGTAAAATTTTCACTTAATTTATTTTACAAAAATAATGACAATTGTTTCGTCAACACTGTGGCTTCATCAGATGTTAGATGTAAACTAAAATAAAATAAGAGTGTTCTATAAATTATAGATTTTAAATACCTGAATGCGTTTTTTTACAACTGCCGATCTTATCTACCAAGAAAGCTCCTACTGACCAAGAACCTATTTTTGATCCAATGTCTCCCCCAACAGTGAAGCTTACGCGAACCGAAAAAAGTTCTGATAACCGTTTCCTCATGTCTAGACTAAGAGAACCAGCCATTTTAAAGGCCTTCAAGTTATATCTCGCCTTCCTGCACGACCAACCTGCGCCAATTCACTTTGAAGGGTTTACAAATACAAGCACCAGGCTGTTTTTGGCTTCTGAAGGCATTCCTATAGATTATAGAACCCTACACAAGATATATTTCGATTTTCATGCTGCTTACGGATTTAACGCAGCAGAAGTGGAAGCGGATCTTGCAGCCTATGGATCCTACATATCTTCGGAGAGATCGATTCATCTTCAGAGGACCAGAGAATGCCATAAAAATTATTTTACCAGCAATTCTCCCAAAAAAAATTTTTAGAAAACACGACGTGTCCTGAGGAACTAGATTCCTCAAAACTTCCTGTTGTTACTAGTCTTAATATGGTTCTAATTAATATTGCTTCTCTAAGAAATAAAACTGACGAGTTGTACCTATTTCTGGAAGAATTGGAGTTCCCCCAACTTGTTGCAATTACTGAGCACTGGCTGAATCTAAACGAACCCTTTTATATTGAGAGGTATACCACAGTAGCTAGATATGACAGAAAAAACTCAGCTCATGGGGGAACACTGATTCTATCCCTAAATGGAGATTTCATGTCGGTATCTAAATATGATCATTTGTTAGCGGATAGCTCTTTTGAATTCTCTATAGTATATAATCAAAACCTTGATCTTTATGTAATTTGTATTTATAGATCACCAAACTCTGATGTACAATCATTTTTAAATAGCCTGGTAAGTTTGCTAGACAGCCTACCGATTAAAGGTAAAAAAATTCTATGCGGGGACTTTAATATTGACTATGCTACTGTTTGTGCCATCCAGAAATATCTAATTTCTATATTCGACTCTTTCGGTCTTTCAATGCATGTTTCCTCGCCAACTACAATTTCAAAAAACTCTTCTTCTATTATCGATTACATGGCGTCTGATTTTTCTCCATCAGAGGTGCAATCACAGGTCTATAACTCAGGTCTTTCCGATCACGAGGCGGTAATTTCCAGGTTTAGTTTACCTATTAGGCCCTTACCAAGATCTCGCCATCGGGGCAGAATTTTCTCGGCCGCAAATTTCTCAGTATTTCATAATATTTGCTTTAACACCAATTGGAATTTTGAATCTGATAATGTCAACACAAACTTCAGAACTTTTTTAAATAAAACTAAGTGCTTTTAACAAGGCCTTCCCGCTTAAGAATATCAAACCTAAGCGGCATAAACCGTGGACCACGAAAGGAATACGAATTTCTGCTAAAAATACGCGCTCGCTCTCATATATAAAAAAATTCACCGACTCCTTTCTTATTCTCGACTATATCTCTAATTATAGGAGGATCTACACTACTCTTATTAAGTCAGCAAAAAAATTACACTACCGAAAACGTCTAACAAACTCTAATAACGTTTCAAAAGAAACCTGGTCCATCATCAATAACCTCAGAAACAAATCAAACCCTGTGACTCAGATCTTGCCAGGGGCTAATGATCTAAATGATTATTTTATTAATGTAAGCAAAAATGTTACCTCTAGTATCTCGCCAAGTTTGGACCCTCTTTCGTTTCTCCCTCCTTCAAAAAATTTAGCTGATAGCTTTTTCTTAAGTCCCGTTAGCAACACTGAACTATTGAAGGTAATACATAATATCAAAAGTAAATCTTCGTGTAGCACTGATGGCCTATCAATTAGAATATTCCTGAACTTGCCACTCCCAGTCATAGAGGCCCTTACAACATTAATAAATGAGTCCTTTATAAAAGGTGTATTCCCTGATTGCCTTAAAACAGCTATAATTATTCCACTTCATAAAGGCGGCGAAAAAACTAACTCTTGCAATTATCGCCCAATTGCACTACTACCAGTGCTATCAAAAATCATCGAAAGGCTACTGAAGAACCGTCTTATGCCATTTCTCCTGAAACATCAGATAATATTCCCGGAGCAGTTCGGATTTCTACCCAACAAGTGCACCAGTGACGCCATGTTCACGTTGCTTAGAGGCGTCTACTTATCTCTCAATAACAACCACCCAACTGCCTCAGTTTTTTGTGACTATGCGAAAGCCTTTGATTGTGTTAGCCATGAAATTCTGATAAACAAACTACATTTTTATGGAATTCGTGGTACTTCTTTAAATTGGTTCAAATCTTATCTTGGAAAAAGGCAACAACTTGTAAGGGCTAATGGTTCCGATTCTGATTGTAAGTTGATTACAAGTGGAGTCCCTCAAGGTTCAGTCTTGGGACCTATTCTTTTTTTGTTATACATTAATGATATCACGAACCTTAAAATTAATGGAAGAATCTCCCTTTTTGCTGATGACACAAGCATAACATGGAGTGATTTTGATACAACGTCTTTACACTCTAGTATCTCCAAAGACTTGGTTATAATTAAGGCTTGGTCCGATTCCAATATGCTTTGTTTTAACGTCGATAAAACGGTGGCGTTATCTTATAAGGGAACTTTACAACCACTTCAGGTACATAACAGCAATATTGAATACGTAGAGTCGGTTAAATTCCTGGGTTTAAATATAAATAGCAACCTAAAATGGTCTAATCATATTGACACCTTAACTAAAAAACTTTCTACCGCCTGCTTCGCCATTCGATCAGTTTCAAAAGAACTAGACGTTCCTTCTGCCAGACTTACTTATTTCTCTTTATTTGAATCCCACCTCCGCTATGGCCTTCCCTTTTGGGGCTGCTGTACCACCGAGCAATTTCGTAGTATTTTTATGCTTCAAAAGAGAGCCATTCGTTATTTGTTTGGTCTAAATAATAGAGCTCACTGCCAATACTATTTCAAAAAACATGAAATATTAACACTTCCTGCATTATTTATTTTGGAAACGGTATGTTTGCTGAGAAAACATATAAACACCCTCCCAGAAAGGCCACAACATGTATACCCTACCAGAAACTCTAGGCATGATATTTATCTTCCCATTCCTTCCACAGAATTAATAAAAAAATCAATTATTTACAACGCCATAAAACTTTACAACAATCTGCCAGTACATTTAAAATCTATCCCTATGCTTGCACAATTTCGAAAAAACACCAAAGCATACCTCATTGAGAGACCATTTTACAGCGTTAATGATTTTTTTTTTCAGTGAGTAAGTCTCTTTAAATTGTCACTAAACTCGCTTGTTTACTTAAATCTTTTGTGAGTCATGTCCTAACTCATAGCATAGAATTTTGTAAATCATTATATAGGGAAAAGAACTGTCGAACATTCACTTAAAACTTAATTATTTTTGTTAGGTATTGGATTAAAAACAATTTAATTCTTTTTGTATACTACATTCTACACTAGTTCAATATACCTTCTGTTTAACATCACAATTATTTGTATAACTATAATAACATAGAGTTTAAGGTCGCATAGTTGCAATTTTGATTTCAATGTCATCGAAATTATTCACCTCGTACATGTGTGTTTGTTTACTTTTATAAGGTTATCATGATTCATTTACTGTTTGCAATGTTATGCTATATTCTAACGTGTGTTTTACGATTTGGTAAATTGATAATTTACATTTTTTAAAAAAAAAAACACTGACCTGTCGAAATTATTTTGTTTTGATATGTCTTATTTTTAGGTATATTTTGCTTTGTCCATAAAATTGTAGAATTTTTCTGCGGCAATAAAGCATACTTTTGTTTGTTTGTTTGTTTGTTATACAGTTCAAATGTTCTGGATTTACCCTTAATAAACTAATAAAGGTATCTTATATTTTAGCACCAGCAGTAATCCTTTCTAATAAGTTAATAAACATTTTAGTAAAATATTGTAATTTTAAACCCAAGTACAGTATAAAAAATAGCTCTCAATTAATAAGTAAAATCGATAATTTAAAAATTCCAAGAAACGCCAGACTAATATCTTTTGACGTTCAAAATTTATTCCTTAGTATACCGCCGGCTGATGTTTTAATATTAGTTGAAGAACTTACTAAAAATAAAGTTAATCCAATATATAAACAGGATATTTTAGAAGCCTTGTCGACTTGATTAAATCAAAATTATTTTGAGTTTAATGAAACTGTGTACATGAGTAAGGAAGGTTTAAGTCCAATTTTAGCCGAGATGTTTATGGACAATTTGGAAACTAAAATTCATGAATATTCTCTAAGTAAAAATTTCGTTTATTGGTATAGACATGTGGATGACATACTAGCATGTTTTATTGGTACTGACAGACAACTAAAATCGTTTTTAGATTATATCAATAACCTACACAAAAATATACATTTTACTGTTGAATTAGAAAATAATAGAGAAATTAATTTCTTGGACTTAACGATAACTGTTAGAAATAATAAACACGAGTTTCAAATCTTCCACAAACCTTCTCATACCGATATTACAATACACAATGCATCTAATCACCCTTTTACGCATAAAATATCAGCATTTAATAGTTTTGTTCATAGATTGATCAACATACCTCTAAGTAATGAAAATTATATTTAAGAATTAAATAAAATAAAACAAATAGCTGTTAATAACGGTTATCATGAAAATCTTATAGACAAAATAGTAGAAAAGAAACAACATAAAAAGGCATTACAGTTAATTTATCCTACTAACAGTTTCAAAGAAAATAATAATTTCCATACTTTCACTTATACAGAAAAAATAACATTAACTATTACTAAGTTTTTTAAAAACAAAGGTGCAAAAATTTCTTTTAGAACTAACAACAGCCTTAGTAAATACATTAAAAACAATAAGAGTAAAACCAAAAAACGCAATAAATCGGGTGTTTACAAATTAAATTGTGGAACTTGTCCAAAATTTTATATTGGACAAACAAGCAGACCATTTCAAAAAAGGATAAGTGAAAATAAATTCAGTTACAGAAAGCATAAAGATAATTCCAATTATTCCAAACATTTAATTCAAGAAAACCATACTTTTGATGAGAACTTCGAAATTTTACATGTAGAACGAAAAAGTAAAAAACTTAATTTACTAGAAAGTATGGAAATAAACAAACAAAAATAACAACACGTTGTTAAACGATCAATTGGACCTGAACGGTTCCCCATTGTTAAACCTTTATTAGTTTATTAAGGGTAAATCCAGAACATTTGAACTGTATAAGATCCGCAGTGGTAAAAAAACGCATTCAGGTATTAAAAATCTATAATTTGTGGAACACTCTTATTTTATTTTAGTTTACATCTAACATCTGATGAAGCCACAGTGTTGGCGAAAGAATTGTCATTATTTTTGTAAAATAAATTAAGTGGAAATTTTACGCAAGTGTTTTTTGTTTACTTTGTTAATATGAATTTCCATCAAGTAACGGCTAGTTCTGTTCAACACATATTTCAGATATATTTATTATGTAATTATTGTTAGATACTAATTTTGTGGGATTAGAGCACTTTTTTCCTTTTCCTAAGTTAGTATTTATTACTTGCCAGATCGTTTTAGAGTTATATGAGGAGTCTAAAATTTTTTGTTTGTCGAGAAATTTGATTTGTGTAGAACCAGCTATTCATGAAATAGTTTTTTTGACTGAGTGTATAAGTTTTTTGACTCTGGTGTGTTCCAAGATCTGCACAACCAATACAAATTTTTTAAATTCTCGCTCTGTTTAAGTAGGTCTGGTTTTATGCATTCTTTATTTGGAAGAGCGGTCTTTATAATTACTTTTTTTAGGGGACAGGCTATATCTAAACAATGTAGAAAATTGTGCCAAAAATAAGTCCATGATTCATTAAAGTCTGTAGTATTATATAGATAACTAAGGTCTGTTCTAGATAAGTGATAATTAAGTTGAAAGATATTTTGAGAATCAAAGAAACTTTAAAAAAATATAAATTGGAAAATGAGGGCTTGTTCAGAGGGGGCATTCAAATGAAATATTATTCTTTGTGCCATATGATCTGCGATGTTCGTTTCAAAGTTGATTCAAGTTTCAAGTTTGAAAAAGTTTGGGTGATTTGCAATTACATAATCTAATGCTGAGGGGATCTGATTCTCATCAAAACACATCAAACAAGAACATCAAAATTATTACTAAAATAATATTGTCGTTTCCGAGGTAAAACATGCAATAAAATGCTCTTGAAAATGCTTCAAACAAGAAGCGAAACGTCGAGCTAGTTGCAGGAAAAAAAAGTTTCATTAATTAAACCTATACCCAAAAAAAATAAAAACTTTAATATATATATATATATATATATATATATATATATATATATATATATATATACAGGGTGGCCCATCGAAAACGTACCGCAAGGCATAACGGCCAGGGTAATTTTTTTTTCAAAAAATCCAAAAACACGTCAATTTTGTTTGTGAGGGGGACAATTTTTGCCCTTAAAATGATCGCAAAATTTTCAACCCTCTAAGCGATGGTGTCATCCCCCAAACTTTTTCAAATGGGAAGAGGGGTCAAGTGGTACCGCAATGAAAAGGGCTTTCTATTCTCTATACATTCCCGCTTTGGTTTTGAAAATCGGTCAAGTCATTTAGAAAATATGAAGGATTGAAATTTAAAATGTTTATTTACAAATTATCAGAGTAAATGATAAGGATAAATTCCTTCGACCAATTCGCTATTTTTGTCCTGTTATTTTAGATGTTTACTGCTGATTTTAGTGATTTGACATGCCACAACGATCAGGTGCGGTAGTTGCTAGATAGCTGTTCTGTAACTTGTGCGTTTAAATTTCTCAATATCATTAAATTTTTTATCAATAATTATGGTGTACTCACTTGCAGAAAAAGTGGAAATAATCGAACTTTATTTTAAAAATAATGAATGTGGCAATCGGGTTGCGCAGATATTTAATGAACGACATCCTGAAAAACACCTTTCCGGCAAAATTGTTCGCGAGTTAGTAGCAAAATTTCGCGAAACTGGATCCCTTATAAATAAAAAGAGGCAGATGGAAAATCCTGTAGTAAATGAAGCTATGGAGGTCTTTGTATTGGGCCAAGTTGCCATGGATAGTACGCTGAGTACAAGAAAATTAGCCAATGAGACCGGCGTGAATCGTACAAGTGTCCAAAGAATATTGAAAAAACACCATTTCCACCCGTATAAAATTCAGTTGGTACAAGAACTCAACGAAGACGATTTTGATCGCCGCTTGCAATTTTGTGAAACTATTAGTGAACGAGTGGCCAATAATAATAATTTTCTATTCAATGTGTGTTTTTCGGATGAGTGCACTTTCTTTTTGAACGGTGTAGTTAATCGGCATAACTGTCGGTACTGGGCTGAGAACAACCCCAGGGTATTTCACGAGGTGCACACACAAAATCCTCAGAAATTGAACGTGTGGGCTGGTATTTTTGGAAATTCTATTGTGGGTCCTTTTTTTCTTCCTGGAACTCTAACAGGTAATATGTACTTAGATTTACTGGAAAATACCATCGATCCAGCCCTAACTGACATCATCGAAAATAATCCTGGATACGTTGAAGCGGAACTGATATTTCAACAAGACGGTGCACCTCCACATTACTCTCAAAATGTGCGTAATTATTTAAACACTAACTTTCCCGGGCGGTGGATAGGACGAAGGGGTGCCATTGAGTGGCCTCCCCGGTCACCCGACTTGACTCCTTTAGACTTTTTTCTATGGGGACACATAAAAAGTAAAGTGTATAGCACTCCACTTGCCTCATTAGAAGATCTGCGAACACGAATTATTGACGTTTGTCGCGAAGTGACCCCTCAAGTTCTTCAGAATGTTCGAGAACGATTTGAAGCTAATTTGTATTACTGTATGGAGGTCGACGGGCAACATTTTCAGCATTTGCTTCATTAATACGGTAAGTTTTTTTTATTTAATTCAATTTATGCGTTTTTTGAAAAATGTATTTTTCAAATTTCAATCCTTCATATTTTCTAAATGACTTGACCGATTTTCAAAACCAAAGCGGGAATGTATAGAAAATAGAAAGCCCTTTTCATTGCGGTACCACTTGACCCCTCTTCCCATTTGAAAAAGTTTGGGGAATGACACCCCCGCTTAGAGGGTTGAAAATTTTGCGATCATTTTAAGGGCAAAAGTTGTCCCCCTCACAAACAAAATTGATGTGTTTTTGGATTTTTTGAAAAAAAAATTACCCTGGCCGTTATGCCTTGCGGTACGTTTTCGATGGACCACCCTGTATATATATATATATATATATATATATATATATATATATATATATATATATATATACAGGGTGTCCCGAATTGTAGTGTCCAAACTTTAACAGCGCATTCTGCATTCAAAATAAGCCCTAATTTCCTATATAAACATATATCGGCAAATGCTTCGTTTTCGAAATACAGGGTGTTAAAGTTTTATGGAAAAAATTGTTTTTTAGTCATAACTTTTTTATTACTTGAGATATTTTTATTAAATTTGATAAACAGCCTTGGAGTAACAAAAGGCATTTTTTGATTTGAAATATTTTTTAATTTTTCATCAGTGGCGTACGTACGGGATTTTTTATTGAATATTCTTGAAGAAAAAATGGTACTCTACTGTCTTTTTTTCGTGCGGTGTAAGGATTTCCAGTAAAAAACTAAAAACCATTTTTATGTATAGCATAGTTAAAATTTTCATTATTGTTAATTTCAGTAGCAAAACCTTTAAAGTGGGATTGTAACAGCAAGTTTTTAAAATTATTAGGTTTCCGATATTTATTTCATGCATTCCGGGTGAGTTCATAATTTCTGAACAACGTATGTAGGGTTTCTAAAATAAAAGCTTGTCTGACAACTAAGGAGAGATGACGTCATCGACTCGTTGTAATGGAGATTTGCATTATGTTTGGGTTATCAGGGTGACATCGCAGAAGTTAGCAGGCAACCTATTAAAATCTAATGTCCTTGGTACTTACCATCATTCCTTCATTGTCGACTCTTGGTATGCCATGATTGCATTTTTGTGATAATTGAACAATTGCTAGGTTCGTCTTTAAAGTATGACAGATGAGTTTATAATTCTAAAATCGTCGATTCATTTTGTAAAACGGTAATTAGAATTAATTCAATTTTGAACATGATACTTCATTTTACAGAAACTAGTCTTTATTAACTAAGTTCGTAATTAATTTTACAAAAACTAGAATTCATAACTTTTATTGACTTAGATCGTGAAAAAAATTTATAGAGCACTTTAAATATCATTAAGGATTAATGTGGGCCTTAAAATTCACAATAATTGCTCAAAATGAGCTCCTCTAACTTCGACACATTTTCGGCATCTGCTCTTAACTGTGTCAGTGGCATGGCGTATAAAATTCGTATTGGCTCGCAAAGTTTCACAAGCTTGCTCTATCCTTAGAATCAGTTCTTCTCTTGTATGAACTGGTCTGGAATAAACTAAATTTTTCAAATAACCCCACACAAAGAAGTCGACAGGTGTGAGGTCAGGGGAACGTGGTGGCCAGGCTGTAGCTCCTAATCGTCCAATCCACCGTTCTGGATAATTATTATTTAACCACTCGCGATTTACAAGTGCAAAATGCGCGGGAGCCCCGTCCATTTGAATCCAGAATTCGTTTCTAAGATTTAGAGGAATATTTTCTAGATATTGAAATAACTCATTTTGCAGAAAATCATTAAATAACTGTCCATCTAGGCGTGGTGGTAGAATATGGGGCCCGCAAAAAATTTCATTTATTACACCACACCAAACATTAACAGAAAATTATTGCTGAAATGCTCTAGTTCGTACAACACGTGGATTGTCATGGCTCCAGATTCGTAAATTATGGAAATTTACTGAGCCGCTTCGGGTAAATGTGGCTTCATCAGCCCATAAAATTTTTTTTGAGAAGTTCTCGTCTTCCTCTATTTGGCGCAAAAACCAATTGCAAAAACTGACACGTTTTTCGGCATCACCAGGTTGTAAGTTTTGAACTGGCTGCATCTGAAATGGCTTCCTGTGATCTTTCCTCAAAACGCGATGAACCTTATTTTTAGAAACAAAAACTGCGTTGCCTTGTAAATTATGACCTGCTCTTCGTAGGCTTAATGTTCTATCGTTGTCAAACTTATTCAAAATTACGTTTCGATATTGTTCATTTCTCCTACCTTCGTTTCTCGGATTCTTTTTGAGTCCAAAATTCCTAAACATTAAATGCGTTTTAATGAAAACTTGTTTGCAAGGTAATCTTCTATTTGGATATCTTCGTTGGTATTCCCGTACTGCTGCATTTCCATTTCCATTACAGAAACCATAAACGAAATGAATATCAGCATACTCAAAGTTACTAAATAACACCATTTTGAAATCACTAGACTGATAATTACCTTTTTGTATAAACTGTAATGTACCTGACATTTATTTACTCTAAAAACTCAAAGACGAAACTAGCAATTGTTCAATTGTCACAAAAATGCAATCATGGCATACCAGGATGTTAAAGGTTTTGCCACCGAAATAATTAACAATAATGGAAATTTTAACTACGCCATACATAAAAATAGTTTTTAGTTTTTAACTCGAAATCCTTGCATCGCAGGAAAAAAAGGCAAGAGAACAAATTTGCTCCAAACTGAGTGGGGATTTTAGGAATCATTTTTGTTTTCAGAAAAAGCAGTAGCGTACCATTTTTTCTTCAAGAATATTCAATAAAAAATCCTGTACGGACGCCACTGATAAAGAATTAAAAAACATTTCAAATCAAAAAATTCCTTTTGTTACTCAAATGCTGTTTACCAAATTTAATAACAATATCTCAAGTACTAAAAAAGTTATGACTAAATAACAATTTTTGTCTTAAAACTTTAACACCCTGTATTTCGAAAACGAAGCATTTGCCGATATATGTTTATATAGAAAATTAGGGCTTATTTTGAATGCAGAATGCGCTGTTAAAGTTTGGACACTGCAATTCGGGACAACCCGTATATATATATATATATATATATATATATATATATATATATATATATATATATATATATATATATATATGTTATATATATATATATATATATATATATATATATATATATATATATATATATATATAAAGTCAAAATAAAATTGGTTTTCGACTCATTGCTTTTTAGTCCGTCCATGAAATTTAATGCTCTGATTTTGTTTAACGATTTTTTTCATACTTTTATCATTAGATAAATGATACACATAAGAAGTTTTAGCTAATTTTTAATTCCAAATAATGAAAATTGATTTGTAGAAACAACCTTGCCCTAAATGTGGGAAGATGTACACAGAAGGTGAATTAAGGAAGCACCTGAAACGACACAAAATTAGAGAAGAAGGCATAAAGAGAAAAAAATACACCTGCGAATATTGCGGAACTGAAATGAACTTTACTTCCAGGAAAAGGCATCTATTGAAACAGCATGGTATTATGTTGAGAGGTACAAAATACATAGATATAAGTATCACAATTAATTTTGAGATCATGTATGAAAGAAAATATATTAATAATAATAAAAAATTTTTTTTACATTTCTTAGGTCGAGGAGAAAATGCTGAAAGGGTGCCCATAACTCGAGCCGATGCCATGTAAATAGAACAAAATTGACGAGATTATGTAGACAGTTAGGTAAAAGAGTTTTGTTAAACTGAAAGTCTGATTTTTTACTGTACATTTTAAAACAATTTTAATACTTGAGGTAAAAAGGTGTACACCAGAGATCTGAATTAATAAGCAAACAAACCTCAGTTAATGCAGAATGTCCTATAGTTGTTTATTTATTTATTCATTAAATACATTATAGAACTATCAGTGACGGTTCTTGCATAGGGTCATTTGGTCAATGACCCCTCAAAAATATTTCAGAAAATAAATTATTCGTTTGACCGTCCCTAATAGTTGTAATAAAACGCGAACCTTGGGAAAAGTTAAATACGCTACAGTATTAGCCGCGCGCGGCGCACGCAGGAGTATTTGGCCTCAAAATCCGGTCAAAAGTAAGAAACACAAAGTTCATTAGTGAAAACTCAAATTAAATTTTTTGCACTAACCGTCCGATCGTATGCCAATTCCACAATCACCCCGTGAGTCAACAGCTCACAATACAAGTAGTTGGAATCTAGAACAATGTCACGGTTTTCGATACGTTACCTTGTCAAGAACATTATAGTTGTCATTTTGAGTAGTTTGAAGTGAATTTTGAAACGTTTTTGATATGGACACTAAAATACAAGGTATGTACAGGGTTGTCCAACGAAGGGTAAACACCTTTATAATTTCTTTATTTTACAAGATATTGAAAAATGGTAAAAACAAAAGTTGTAGGGATTTTAGAGAGGAATAATAATTTATGATAAAAACAATTGAACATCAAATAAAAAAATTACGCGAAAAAATTATGGTTATTTTGTTTATTTTAAATGGAACACCCTGTATATTATTGCATTTTTGGATTCTCCCGAAAATTTTAAACACTTTTTATATAAGATATTACACCTTTAAACCTAATAGTTTCAGAGCTATGAACAGTTGAAAATCAGTATTTTGGCTAATTTGCATTATTGTAAAACCTATCTAATGAAATAGTTACCATGAGTATACGAAAGTTGGTACTTCAGCTTGTACCATAGTAAGCACCACTATTAATTAAAGTGGCCAAGAGGCCGATTTTTACTTGTTTTTAGCTTAAAAACATATGAATTTAGGAATAACGAAGTGGCAACATATCTGCAATAACTAAACGAGTAGATATTAAATAACGACGGAACAATATTTATTATAAACAAAATATATGTTTCAAAAAAAAACTCGTGGCTGATTTTCCTCATTAAAAAAAGGCTTGTTAACAACTCTCTTCTTATAATCCGCATTCCCGGGCTCGCTGCAGAATCTAACTCCTAATTTCTTTAACGTGTATAAACTTGGTTATCGTCTATCGAGATACCTGTGCAAATACTGTCGTTTGGTTGCAGGGCAACAAGTTAATCAAAGATTTGTCAAACTTTCGGTAGTTTACTTTTTAAAGAATATTATTTTAGTGAAGTTGTTAGTTGTTAAAGATGAACAGAAACGTCACACGTTATTCCAAAGCCGAAATGATAGATTTGTTAAATATATTGGCGAGGAATGGTTATCAGTTAAGACCGTCCAAACGAGAGTATCTGGACAGATATCCCGATAGACGACAACCAAGTTTAGGAACATTAAAAAAAATTAGGAGTTAGATTCCGCGAGACCGGAAACGTGGATTATAAGAAGAGAGTCGTTGTTAACAAGCCTGTTCTCAATGAGGAAAATCAGCTAAGAGTTCTGCTTTCCATTTATGAAAATCCAATTCAAAGTACCAATTCTCGGAGCGAAGCACTTGGTATGTCTTACACATCTGTGAAGAGAATTTTACAAAATCACAAAGTCCATCCCTATCGTATTTCATATCACCAAAAGTTACTACCTGGAGATATAGAAAAAAGAGTAGATTTTTGTTCTTGGGCTATAGAGAAAACTTACCAAAACCCTGACTTTTTTAGAAATGTGTTATTCACAGATGAGTCTACGTTTAGGAGTGACCGTACTATGAACCGACATAATATAAGGTACTACAGTCAACAAAATCCTAATTGGAGAGGGGAAATTATGAAACAAGGAAGATGGTCCGTGAACGTGTGGGGTGGCATTGTAAACGATTATGTTATTGGACCATATTTTTTCCAGGGTAATTTAACTGGTAACATATATTTAAACTCTTTAAGGGAGTCACTGCCGATTTTATTAGAAAATATGAACATTCAAGTTAGAAACAATATGTGGTTTCAACATGATGGGGTCCCACCGCATGGCACACGTGATGTCACATACTTTTTAACTGAACGTCATGGATCGAATTGGATAGGTAATAGGGGGAATCCATGGTACGTAAATAATGAAGCCGAAGGACCGATTCTATGGCCCCCTAGGTCTCCGGATCTCAGTCCTTTGGATTACTTTTTATGGGGATTCGTCGACAATTTTGTAAATGCTACGCCTTGTGAAGGTCCAAACGAAATGAAGGAGAGAATACAAGAGGCCTTTAGAGCCGTTAACAACGAAATGTTACGTAACACTCAAGAAAACTTTATAGAACGCATGCAAATGTGCTTAGCCGCTGAAGGAGGCATTTTTGAAAACTAGATTTTTTTCTCATAAGTTTTGTTTCCTTGTTCTTTGATACCTATTTGTTTAGTTATTATAGATTTTGTTTATAATACATATTGTTCCGTCGTTATTTAATACATATTCGTTAAGTTATTATAGACTTGGTTTATAATAAATATTGTTCCGTCGTTATTTAATATCTACTCGTTTAGTTATTGCAGATATGTTGCCACTTCGTTATTCCTAAATTCATATGTTTTTAAGCTAACAACAAGGAAAAATCGGCCTCTTGGCCACTTTAATTAATAGTGGTGCTTACTATGGTACAAGCTGAAGTACCAACTTTCGTATACTCATGGTACCTATTTCATTAGATAGGTTTTACAATAATGCAAATTAGCCAAAATACTGATTTTCAACTGTTCATAGCTCCGAAACTATTAGGTTTAAAGGTGTAATATCTTATATAAAAAGTGTTTAGAATTTTCGGGAGAATCCAAAAATGCAATAATATACAGGGTGTTCCATTTAAAATAAGCAAAATAACCATAATTTTTTCGCGTAATTTTTTTATTTGATGTTCAATTGTT
Source organism: Kuschelorhynchus macadamiae (assembly GCA_030620095.1). Taxonomy (NCBI): domain Eukaryota; kingdom Metazoa; phylum Arthropoda; class Insecta; order Coleoptera; family Curculionidae; genus Kuschelorhynchus; species Kuschelorhynchus macadamiae. The sequence continues at coordinate 87,059 of JAUTXW010003638.1, forward strand.
TTTATCATAAATTATCCTTATTCCTCTCTAAAATCCCTACAACTTTTGTTTTTACCATTTTTCAATATCTTGTAAAATAAAGAAATTATAAAGGTGTTTACCCTTCGTTGGACAACCCTGTACAGGGTGGCCATTTTATGGTGATACAGTACCTTATCTAGAAAACGGTAATAGTTACGACAAAAAGTTAAATACAAAAGTTGTTTCGATTCAATTAAATTTTTATTTTATTTCATTTTTGCTTATACAGGGTGTTTCGTTTTGACGTGACACATGTCAACTTTCTCAATTTAAATGGGACGTCCTATATATTGTTACATGTTTCGATTCTACTGTGAATTTTCGAAAGTTTTTATAATAACATCTATGTTTGAATTCTTTGTCGTTTTTGAGTAAATTGAGTTTTTAGAATTTTTTTTAAAAAAACATATTTTTTTTTTAATTTTTTACCTATAAAACTTTAATGGAACTGACTAATATCCTAAACATACATTACTAAGGGTTCAATTCAACGAGTTTCCATGCTGGTCTTACCAATTAATATACACGATGTTAAAAATGGAGAGCAAAATAAACAGGACTTTAAATGTAAAAATCTCCTGTTTTTCAAATGGAACACCCTGTATATTTTTATTTCATCTGATTCAGCATTCAATTACCTATCATTACTCATATATATATATATATATATATATATATATATATATATATATATATATATATATATATATATATATATATATATATATATATATATATATATATATATATATATATATATATATATACAGGGTGATTCAGAAATAAGTACCGAAAATTTGCAGGTATGTAAACCTTGACGAAATATAAAAAAAAGTTTTATATAATTTTTCTCTAAGCCTCACCGTTTAGAATATACAGGGCATTAAATATGTGTGATAAAAAAGACATTTAAATATGTAATATCTGTTAGGAGAGAGATATCAATTTCAATTTTGGAACATGTTATCAGTACATGTAGACCCATTAACCCAACAAACGACAACCTTATGGGTCACTTCAGAGGCGTAGAACAGGGATATATGTCTCGCATTTATGCTCATATCTTTTTACCACTCGGTATATTGTCTATTTTTATTATAAATTTTTATAGCTTAGTTTTTTCACTAAAAATTATTACACTTAAAATTTTTTCTTACGAGCTGTCGTTTCGGAGTTTTAGTCGAGTTAATGCGTCAAAACCCTTTAGGATACAACATTATTTAAGTATTTCCATTATTCATAACAAAATGTATGCAAGCCATGGCTGAATAATTTTAGCAATTAATAAAGATGTAACAAAATCATGTGCGAATAACGTTTTATTAACTTGAGATAACAAAATACATAAAATGAGAAATATAATTCAGAATATTACAACAAGTGTTTAAAATGTCGTCCTTCAACTTCTATACATTTTTCAGCATATGTGATCAGTTTCCATGTAATAGCACTTAGCATCTGCCTGGAATTAGACAACTCAAAACAAGCATCTTTTATTCTTTGGGTTAGTTGTTCAGGGGTGGTAATTGGAACTGAATAAACATTTTCCTTTAAAATACCCCAAACGCTGTAATCTAATGGGTTGAGGTCGGGCGAACGAGGCGGCCAATGAATAGGCGCATCAATTCCGCGACCTATCCATTTATGAGGGAAATTAACATGTAGCCAAGCCCTAACTTCTCTTGAGTAATGGGGCGGCGCGCCATCTTGCATGAACCACATATTATATCGTTGTAAAACAGGGACATCATCAAGCAGTTGAAAAAAATTATTTCTCAAAAACTCCAAGTAGTTCTGACCATTCAAGTAAGGCGGCAAAAACCAAGGTCCAATAAAATTACTTCCAATAATACCCGCCCAAACGTTTATTTTAAACTGATGCTGGAAGCTTGTAACATGTGTGGAATGGGGATTATCCTCCGCCCATACATGCGCATTATGCATATTAAAAATTCCGTTTCGGGTAAAACAAGCTTCATCAGTAAATAAAACGAATTCAGGAAAATTATTATTTTCTTGATACTTCTGAAGGTACCACTCACATAAATCAACCCTGGGCTGAAAATCCGTTGGCAGTAATTCTTGTACCTTTTGCTTATGGAAAGGATGCAAACCCATATCATTCAATGTACGCCACGTTGAACTTTGGGAAATTCCAGTTTGAAGAGAAATTCTTCTGGTACTTGTCTCAGGATTGATCTCAAGCAAGTTTAAAATATTTGCTTCGTTTCCAAGTGTTCAGGTAGAAACATGTCGCCCACGCCTATGTGCGGCAGATTTAAATGTGCCTGTCTCCCTTAGACGACGATCAACCGAAATAAAAGTTCTCCTGTTTGGAATCTGTCGTCGTGGAAATTTTTCAGAATATCTCCTGACAGCCATTTCTGAATTTCCGTTGCATTCTACAAGGAATAAGTTCATTTCTTCATATTCTTTATTAGTCTAAACTAACATAATTATTTAAAAGTATGAGCAAACAATTTTTTATGAACTGACAACTAGACAACCAAATTATTGAAATATGACAAGTACATTCATTTTCGTTTGCCAGAGATAAGTCATGGCTTGCTTCAATTTCATTGTGGATATTAGAAATACACACGTATTAGTGTATCCTAATAGGCCAATCAATAGAGATTTTTTGTGACAAAAATACTACCTGAATATCAACTGTGCGATCATTTAAAAGACATTCTTTATTAATTTATTTATCTTTATTAATCGCTAGAATTATTCAGCCATGACTTGCTTACATTTTGTTATGAATAATGGCAATAAATAGTGTTGTATCCTAAAGGGTTTTGACGCATTAACTCGACTAGAACTCAGAAACGATAGCTCGTATGAAAAAATTTTAAGAGCAATAATTTTTAGTGAAGATACTAAGCTATAAATATTTTTAATAAAAATAAGCAATATACTGAGTGGTAAAAAAATATGACCATAAATGTAAGGCATATATCCCTGTTCTACGCCTCTGAAGTGACCCATAAGGTTGTCGTTTGTTGGGTTAATGGGTCTATATGTACTGATAACATGTTCCAAAATTGAAATTGATATCTCTCTCCTAACAGATATTACATATTTAAATGTCTTTTTTATCACACATATTTAATGCCCTGTATATTCTAAACGGTGAGGCTTAGAGAAAAATTATATAAAACTTTTTTTTATATTTCGTCAAGGTTTACATACCTGCAAATTTTCGGTACTTATTTCTGAATCACCCTATATATATATATATATATATATATATATATATATATATATATATATATATATATATATATATATGTCGTATACCTAAAATGAACAGTTTCGATTTTATTAGCCATTTTCTGATTTGACTATTTTTTAGTTAATGTAAGGACAAGTGGCCCTTCAGAAACGTATACTACAGAATGCTAAATATTCCAAATGGTACGCAGTCGCAAATAACGTCAAATAAATAAATAATGAGGTCAGTAACTAAGAAAAATATGGCAGATCAGCAAACAAAAATTACCAATGAGAAAGACTTTCAACTGAAATAAAATAATACTTGAATAATAATAAAACTAAACAAGTACATCAACAGAAACGAACATCAATATGGGCCAAAAAACATTACAAAACCAATCCGGTTAACTGCCTTTTCAGCTGCAAGGTGCTTAGTCTGAAAATATCATATTCTGAGAAGTGACGATTGTAATTGTGAACCAGTCGATCAACAAATGCGCTAAACCCATAATTTGTACGGTGGTTCCTTTCAACAAACAGCTGTGATTGTCTTGTTCTTCTAATAGACACTAAAAACGGGACTGATCCAAGCAGCACTTCGCAGTCAATCCCCCCATTCACCAATTTATGCAAAAAGACCAGAAGTGCCTTCCTTCTTCTAAATTCAAGGGTTTGAAGGCCGCAAAGAAGAGCTCTAGTATTAGATGACAGACCTTGATATGGGAAATGCAATTTTTGTAAGAGGTATTTTGAAAACCTATTTTGCACCTTTTCAATTCTGTCGATGTGACACTGGTATGATGGACTCCATATTGAATAACAATATTTTAGAACGCTACGAACCAATGAGTTATAGAGACACCCAATTGCTTTGGTATCAGTTACGTGTTTCGTATGTCGCTTTATAAAACCCAGAAGTCTAAAACCCTTAAGTGCAATGTTATCAATATGTAGATTAAAAGTAAGATTTTCATCAAAAATAACACCTAGTTCCGTGAAAGAACTAACAACTTCAAGGTTTACATTGTCTATGAAGTAGGTGGAGGGTATGGTATTAATACATTTGTTAAAACGGACCACTTTACATTTCGAGATGTTAAGAGAGAGATAATTAGTTCTGCACCATTTGACGAGCCTTTCCATATCAGACTGCAGAGGATTGGAGTCTAAGGAGACTGGTGAGAAGAATTTTAAGTCGTCTGCATATAAAAGACATTCTGAAAATTCGAAACAGGATATTATATCCTTTATAAAGAGCAGAAAGAGAACTGGACCCACATGCGAACCCTGCGGGACACCCGATGTTAACTTGCTGGCGACGATTAAATAAATACGATTTGATCCACTCACGATATTTTCCACAAAACCCAGTTTGCTGTAATTTCCATAACAGAGGCTGATGGCAAACACTGTCAAAAGCCTTAGATATGTCAGTGTAAATAACATCGATCTGCTTGCCAGCCTCAACCGATGTCACTAAGTTGTTTTGAAATATTGCAAGATTGGTAGTTGTTGAACGACCACGATAAAAACCATGTTGCGTACTCGTAATATAGTGTTTTAAAGACTCAAATATATGATCGGTGATAATTGCCTCAAAGAGCTTTGGTATATGTGAAAGTAAAGAAATACCTCTGTAGTTCTTCACATCACTTTTGTCACCAGATTTGAAAATGGGCAGAAGGGTAGAAAACTTCGACACTTAAAACACTTAAAAGAAAAAATAAAAAAAGCGTTTTCTTCAGATCACATGAAATGTTCGGTGAACTATGGTATTCGCACTCAGCTAGACACAGTTTATAGAAAATCCCTTAGAGATTTTGATGAAAATGTATCCAAAAATCGTTATATTTTAAACAAAATTATAGATTGTGTAAAATTTTGTGGGGCATTCGAGCTGGCACTACGTGGCCATGATGAAATGGCTTTGTCTAAAAATTCAGGGGTTTTTTGAGGGCTTATAAATTTTGTTGAGGAGTTGGGCAATGTTAAGTATCGAGAAATCGTTTATAAAAGGAATGTGCGTGCAATTTTAACGAACGTGTCATTTCATTTTTCCAATTCTAAAGAACGAAGAGTAGACCTAAACTTCAAGAGAATTTAAAGATAAGATATTTATTTTTATTTTAAGTATGCTTATTTTTAAATTTGTTATTGACCTCCCAATATAATTCACCACGAGCCACCACTGAGAACGATAATTCCAAATGGTATATGTTGAAATGTTCTATTTATGAATACAAACAAAAAAAAAAGAAAGAGAGAAGACAAGAGAATAGATTTAAATAAACATATAAAGTGTAAAACATATAAGATGTATAGATTAAAATAAATATATAAAATTAATTCTAGCGGAAAATTTTCGTGAAAAAGAAATGACTATTTGTCTAGGATTTTTTTAAAAAATATGTAAGTTGTTATCAGACAGGAGGGACTTTCTGAGCTTGCATGATATCCTGAAAATTTTGATTATTTTTAATTAAGAAATTAAATAAAGTTTCCTATTTAATAAATCATGTTTAGTGTCATTTTGAAAAGAATAAAAAACCTACCGTTTATAAAATGAATCATTCAATCAGTGGCGGTTCGTGATCAGCTTTTCAGAGGGGTCAATACATATAAACCACAAAGAGTCATCTGAAAAAATCGGACACACGAAACAATGAAATACCTTTGTTACGTCGCAATCGCATGTACAAGCAAATAAATTGTACATGTTTCTACGAAAATAACGAATCATGGTTCTTGGGATTAGACCGTGTCAAATTGGAATTACTATCCGACGTTTTGCCTTCGATTGTACGAGGCATCTTCAGGGATCTTCACTTCACGAGATCGGAACACTGAAGCATCATTCAGATATATATATATATATATATATATATATATATATATATATATATATAATATATATATATATATATATATATATATATATATATATAATATATATATATATATATATATAAATGTATATATATATATATATATATATATATATATATATATATATATATATATATATATTATCGTTAGCCCCGAGTTTCTGGTAAAGCGATTTTACCGATTTTTATATATCAAATTTTGTCTTATAATTAATAAAAAAATTTACTTATTTTTAACACGCTTTAAAAGTGGAACAAGTATTCTATAGTTATTTATTTATTGCCTACAAAACTACAAATCTACTAAAAAAGTACGCAAAAAAATGGTGTCAAATCTAATAAAAAAATTTTTAAATTAAAATTCATTGGCTAATATCCAGGAGCCAGTGGCAAAAGCTCTGAGAATCGGTATAAGGAATGTACAGAAATTTGTGCATGAAAAAAAAACAATTTATTTCCGAACAAGATTAAGAAATGTACACCAAAAAATCCATAGGCAAAAGGCTTAAGTTACAATGCAAAATTGGATATTCATAATGCAATTTATGATTTATACACGTCAAAGACTAATATAATCCTTTAGAAACTTTTTAATATTATAGACTAAAAAATATCATCATCACTTAAAAAGTCCTCATCTTCTGAGTCGTCCTCAAATGGAGCAATGATACAGATTCATTTCAGTACTCCGGGATAATATAATTTAATGAATCTTGCCAAACAATTTGCACTTCATCTGATGTAAGACCATCGTTCAACTGTTTTTCGTAATATGATTTTGCCCCAGCCCATATTCATTCTATTGCGTTAAACTGGCAATGGTATAGCGGCAGTCGTAAAACCTCATGTCCATTTTCCCGTAATATTTTCATCTTCGGCATATATTGTTGAGTTTTTAATAGATTTTGCCATTAAAAGAAGTTCTAGTTTCAGCATATTGGGTAAAGGATTTTGTTTTTATTTTATTAGCCATAAATATCACTTTTCTTCCAGGATGAAGTAGGTTGTTTATTTAAGATTCTTGAATGAAAAGATGCATTGTCCAGAATGATTAAAGATGGAGCATCTAAATTTGGAATCAGTTGTTCTTTTAACCGCTTTTCAAACAGTTCACAGTTCATATTATCATGGTAATCCATACTTTTGGATGTTGAAGAAAACAGTAAACTTGCACCTGGAAGAAATCCTTTTGAAGAACCTGCATGCAAAATGATGAACCGTTTTCCCGTCCCACATCCCTTTTTTCTCCTGACACTTTTTACAGACTCGTCGTGCCAAGATTTCGAACCACTTCCATTAGAAAATATCCAAATCTCGTCTAAAAATACCACTTTTCTAAATTTTGAATTAACATTTTCCGCGTATTTCTTTAAAAACTGGATACGCTGACTTGCTATATGTGGCAACTCGCATAAAAATCTTCGATTTCAGTCCTTTTTATATCGAAAACCCAACATTTTTATTAATTTTGACAACGATTTTAGTCCAATTTCCAATATGCCTCGATTTTTTAAAGCTTCTTTTAACACTTGAAGGATTATATTAGTTTTTGATGTGTATAAATCGTAAATTGCATTGCGAACATCCATTTTTACATTGTCACTTAAGTCTTCTGTCTTTGGCTTTGTTCGTGTACATATCTTCATCTTCTCCGGTAGTAAATTATGCTTTTTTTCATGCACAATTTTCTGCACAGTCCTTATACTGATTCCTAGAGCTTTTGCTACTGTCTCCTGGATATTGGCCGGTGTGGATGTGGATGCAAACAAACCGAAAATTGTTTTCTATTACTCATTTTGTCACTGACTTGTCAATCTGACTTTGAAGTGACATTACTCAAAGATTTTTGCAACTGCTGGTATTTATATGTTTATCCTCTTTTTTCTTATGAAAATATCATAGGTCTATCTAATTCATTCATCGGATTTTATGCGGAGGATATGAATACCCGTAATAAAAGAAAAACAAACTTAAAAAGTTTATCGTTGATATATCGTATGACCCGCACGATAACACTGCTTTTGACTATATTTAAGATTTGGCATTAGTGACCACTGGAAGTAACTTTTATTATTTCACAAGTTTTCATCAAAATTCATTAAATAGAAATAATATGATGAAGCAAATTTTATTGTGTTTTGTCAGGTATGAATTGGAAATAGATGTCTAGGACCAGCGCAGATTTATCGGAAATCTTAAATTGGAAAAATTCAACTAAATTTTTATGTTAATGTAAATGTTCTAAGACTTAGCAGTTCTTAAAATTAAATCGAACTTTTCGACGATTACATGAGCCATGTTCAAGGATTTTTATTTTTTATTTATTTCACTTATTCCCTACAGAATTCATCATTCCAAGTGGAATAAAATAAAAGTTAAATACGAATTATAAATTAGGTACAAAGTCGGTATAAAAATGTGATTACAGATACATTAGAAGTCACACTAGAAATATGGACATACAGATGGAATTGCTAAAATTACAAACACATCAAAAAGAATATATACAAAATGCAATGGACGTGCAATACACTCAACTAGGCATGTAGCAAAAATAGTCTTAATCTTTCTTTAAAGGATTCATGCGTATAATTCAGGTTAAAGTTAGTAGGAATATAGATCTTAAAATAATCCATGATTCTATTCATGACATTGTTCCTCCTAATATCAGTGCAGCTCCTATTAATTGAAAAGATATTGCAAAACTTTTCCTTACTCATATCATTTAAAAATATAATGTTTATTATTTTAAGTATTATTTTGATATTCGGTTTACACCTTTCTACTCTTTTATATATGTTTTTGAACTAATTCTGTATACACTTATAGATTCTAGATGTTTTTGTATTTATTTATATTTATTTAATAAATTATTTTTACTGTGTAAAACAAGTCGTTTATATAGAGATTCTCAATTAATTAGTTATATTATTGTTACAAAAGCCCTATAAATATGTAAAAGAGAAGTCCCTGCACCCTTTTAATGAGTGTCTTCTGCCAATTTTGGTAACACTTTCGTACAATGTTAGTGGAATGGTGCACTAGCACAAAAGAAAAAAATAGTATATGCCAAATATTAAAAGACTCAATTTTATTATTTGGAAATGTCTTTATTAGGTAGCAAAAAATCTTGCTGTGACGATATTTACAAAAGATAAAAAATAAATTGACCACCAAGACGCTGAAATGATGAATGCGCCGGTTAAATAGCTTCGCCTGCGACACTTTCCCTCCTTTTCCCAATCTATAATCTACGTTTAGCTCTCCCAAGATCTGTTTCTGAGTGTGCCTCTCCCCCAAATGTAACTCAATGCAATGTTGAAGTCAATAATATAATATCATCACTTCAAGAAAATATCACTCCATACTATTTCAACGACACTAGTCTATGAAACTACAGTGAGTGAGCTACAGAAACTATGCGTGCAAAAAATAGTCATTGCAAATATTAAAGGTTCCAACGAGTCGAATAAACCGTGGATCGAATATATCGAATGCTTCTCAATAACACGCAGTGACGTATTTCTGTGCGGTCCCTTCAGACGTCGCAGCCCAAGATCCGTGCGTCACATTATAGACAAATCATTACAACTGGGGACAATCATCTATACCAGGGGCGCTCAAACGGTCGATCGGGCGTGCTTTTTGAGTAGATCTCGAGAAAAAGAAATTTTTTTAGTAAGCAGGTATTTAACTTAACTACAAAAATTTATTACGTAATAAAATAACACTCTGCTAGCGGCAAAAGGCGGCTTTATCAAAGGAACGCGCGGTACTTGTCAGAGAAAAGCCGCGTCTTTTATTCTTGCCGCTTTTCTAGAAATTTCGGGCGGCGCGTTTGACGGGAACATTTGAGACTTTCGTTCACGCCGATATAAATGTTGCGCTTGCAAAAATTGGAGTCATTCTGAATTGCAACTTGAAGGCAATACTACGTCGATACAAAGCTTATTAAATAGTACAAAATGAGTGCAGCGAAGAAATCTAAAACGTATCATTTTAATAACGATTGGGAGGAAGAATTTTGTTTTGTATGGTGAAGGATAAGTGCATTTGTCTTATTTGTCGTGCGTCAGTTGCAATACCTAAGTGTGGTAACTTAGAGAGGCATCATAAAGCGTTTCATAAAAACTATGAAAAGGATTTTCCGCCACAGAGTGAATTAAGAAAACGAAAAGTACGTGATTTGATATCTTGTTTGAAATAAGAACAAACCATGTTCACAAGACCAGCCAAACAATCAAAAGCTGCTACGATCGCGTCATTTAAAATATCTCATATATTGGCGAAACACAAGAAACCATTCGAAGATGGATGGGTTGTGAATGAGGCATTTATTGAAGCGGGTGAGACTTTATTTGGAGATTTTAAAAATAAAACAGAAATCATGTCTGCTATTAAAGAACTTCAATTATCTCGTCCGACTGTCACAAGGTGTATTGAAGTCATGAGTCAGGACATGGCAGATAAACTAAAAAATGCTATCATGGAATGTACATACTTTTCTTTACAGTTCGATAAATCCACCGATATGACAGACACTGCCCAGCTGTGTATTTTTATTCGGATGGTATTCAATGACATGTTGGCTAAGGAAGAATTTTTGACAATCATTCCTCTGAAGGGGAAGACCCGTGGCCAAGATATATATGACGTTTTCTTCAATTTTGTAAAAAACTACAAGCTACCAATATATAAATTAGCGTGCATTACAACCGACGGAGCACAAGCAATGACTGGAAACAAAAACGGTTTTGTGGCATTGTGTCGAGCTAATGAAGATTTCCCTTCATTTTTTTCAATCCATTGCGTTATAAATCAACAAGTTTTGTGTTCAAAAGTTTTAAACACAGAGGAAATTATGGGCATTGCAACAAAAATTGTGAATTCCATCCGTGCACGTAGCTTGCAACGGCGGCTCTTTAAGTTGCAGTTGGAAGATAGGGAGTCGGCTGAACACACTTCACACGGACGTCAGATGGTTGAGTCGCGGAAAATTACTAGAAAGGTTTCATGACACTCAGATGTTGAAAAACGAAAAATGGTTGACTGATTTTGCATTTTTGACTGACATCACAATGCATTTAAACACCATTAATTTGGAGCTTCAAGGTAAAGGAAAAACTGTTATTAGGATGATTAGCGCAGTAAACGCATTCAAAAGTAAATTGCAACTTATGATAGATCAACTGAAAAGAAAGGATCTGAAACATTTTCCGACGAAAGCAAGGATTCCTCAGTTGAATTGTAATACGTATGAGGCTGAATTATCAAATATTTTGGGACAATTCGAAATGCGTTTTTATGATTGTAGTAAATTGGCAAATATAGCATCATTTATGAGTTATCCTTTTTCATGTAAAAACATTGAGAAATTAGCTACTGAAATAGCAAGTCAGTTTAATATGAACTCATATTAACTCACTCAAGCTACAGCATCTGATACAAATGTCTGATGTTTTATATCTGAAGATAAATATCCGAATCTAAGGCAAATCGCTCTTCAACTGACAGCAATGTTTGGGTCAACTTGCGAGCGAGTCTGCATTTTCTGAAATGAAGATAATTAAGTCAAAATATCGCAATCGACTAACTGACGATCATATGTCATCATGCTTGTGGTTAGCACTCAGTGGTTACGTACCATCTTATGAAAAGTATGTTTTGTAACAGCCAATAAACTCGCAATTTTGAATAACTGAAGTTTTTTCATTGATATTGTAGAGAAGAACCTAACTAAACCTAACCCAAACCTTAACTAAAATAATGTATATTGTGCGGAAAGCTAATATCTATATATGCTACGGTACACCCTACCTAGGTAGGTAGGTAGGTAGGTAGGGTGTATGTATCGTGTATGTACGACAACCCGGCATCACACATACTTGCAGCCTCTCAGAGCCTATCGTAAATAGTCTAAAAATATTGAGGTAGATCGCCAGCAGTTCAAGTTTGAGCACCCCTGATCTATACTAATGGTTTTCCGAAAAAAAGATCGTGAGCGGAAAGCAAAAATGTACTAAAGTGGAAACAATCTCACTAAAAAAATTAATTATCCAATTCACCTCAAATTTTGCTCAAAAATCAAGTGTTAGATAGGAATGAACTAATACTAATAAAATATTTAAAAAATCAGTTTGAAAAACTACTTATTAGATTAATTTTAAATTTTGTGCAAGCATTAAGTGTGATATATTGAAAGGAACTTGTTTTTGGGATTGGGCTGAATGCCCGAGAAAGAGAGAGAAAGAGCACTGTTGCATTAAGGTTTGGTTTTTTTTTTGGAATTCCTATTTTTTGCAGAACCAAAATTTCGTTTGTTTTTGTCAACAATAAATTTACTCGAATTGGAATAGCCTTTATTAAAAAAAACCGTTGAAAACATTCTTAACTTAAATTTGACAAATGAGTGCCCTTTATATTTTTGCATTTTCAAAACATTCTCCGTAAGCTTGGAACTACTAAATGGTATAAGATTAGAAACTGTCCCATCTCAACTTCAAGATCGGTTATCTGAAGCCAATTCAAGCCAATAGTTTATGGCGTATAGTGTCAAAAAATGCTTGGATGGATTTCACTTTCCTATCTTAAAGCTTTTAATTATCTGTTTTCTCACCAGTGCTGCCAATCTCAAATTTTGGATTGTACGTGGTGTGTTTGTGAATTACCCGCAGCCTAATTTCAAATTACTCGCAATTTTACCCACACGAATGAAATTAGAATTTAAAGTATGGAATTGATAAAATTATAAAATGTTATTAATTCATTGTCAATAATAAACCCATAGGACGAACGAAAGGTTAATTTGCATGGACAACATCAACGTTGCCAACATTTTCATTGGGATAATGGGATACCATACCAAAGCACATGAATATGATAGCATAAACCTATTTTGTGTATCTCAATAATTGTACATTTAAAAGAAACTTTTATTTTAATAAAAAAAACATTGTTTTATATACTTAAAAATATTTTTTTACGTAGCTAAAGTAGGTACATATTGCAAATACAAATAGCTTATGAAGAATTAAAATAAACCATATAAGTACCTAAATACCTAAGTATGATTAACAACTTAATACTTTTATTAACCATTTATCCATGATTACTAACACTACCACAAACTACAATATAAACAACGTGATGAATACATTATATAAAATTAATCAAATATGAGTAGGACTTATATACACGATATCACGAAATGCTTACACCACACACACACACTTTGTTTCAACAATAGTAGGTATTAATAAAGGAAAGAAACCATCAGCCTTCGAATCAAATTAATATTTTTAACTTAGTTTAATAAAAATCGGGAGAATGAACGAGAACGACAAATGACGTGATAGAAGTTCAAGTACAACAATAGCATACATTTCTAGAATGCTTAGAGTCTTACCTAGTTACTTATGCCGCATAAGCGCATGTTTTGGTTGTAAAAAGAGATGGAAATGGAAGAGGCATTAGACACTAACACACGTAACAGAGGCAGGAAGTGGCCTCTTCTAGCAGTCTAGAGATTTACGTCGATGAGTACAACCGACAACAGTGCATTTCGACGTTGCCATGAGAATCTGAAAAAAGAATCTAGCTCCACAAAATTAAAACCTGGGATTTTTGCTTGTGGCTTAGATTCCTGAATTACCCGCTTTTACTCGCACGGAAATGCTTACCCGCAGAGGTGAGCCAATTACCCGCAAAACGGGTAATTACCCGCACATTGGCAGCACTGAAAACCAACTGAAACCAAGCTAACAGTGTATACAAGAGTCTGGGGAACAGATTTGTAGGAGCTCTGAGTTTACACGATTGGTATCGACAACGCATGTAACGCTCTTGTGTTGTTCGACCGTGTAGAGTACAGAATACTTATATTTTAGTGTTTTAGTTTTAAATCTGTTGTCAATTAGATCTTACATCACAGAACATTGTTAAGTACTAAATTAAACTAGATTTGCTTTTATAAACTAATTTTGGCCGAAGTGATTAACCATTCAGAGGTTCGTATTATTATTATTATACCTAAAATGCTTTCAGTTTTCCCTTACCAACACTTAGGCACAATTAACATTATTTCTAGGAGAAATAAGATCAACCGGTGGAAAGGTTTGATCGCACAATAACTTTTTCATTGTACAATAATTGGAGGCATAGTTTATACCATAGAGGTCAGTTAAAAAACCTAAACTATGCACGATAATCATGATTTAATTAAAAAAACCAAATATAGAAGGAATTCATGTGTTACGCATTAAGGGGGTGGCTCAAATTATAATTTACTTTTCTAATAACCTATTTTATAATTTCTAAAATTTAGAGAAGTTTTACAAAAAAAAAACAACTGCGTAGTTTGTCGAGGAAATTATAATCTAGCTAGGGTGACAAGATATGTATTCTTTTGAAGAGTAAAGTTCTCTTTTTCAGGTCCATGAACTCTGTATTGTAACTATTACTATATGTACGACAAATATACTCTATTTTGAGAAATATGGTCGTATTTTCTAACTTACTATAGGCGTTAATGAAGTTCAGTTGCCGTTAACTTAATACAAAGGGTGCGATTTTTTTTTAATTTTCAGTTGGTTCATACTTTGAGGTAGACAGAGTTAAATTCAATAAAGTATATTTTTTTAATTAAAGAAAAGAAAAAAGCCATATTTTGTGTAGCTTAAAATTTTTAGAGTGTTTATACAGGTTGTGTAAAAAATATTCGTTAAAATAAAACTGACTTTGGAAGAAAAAGTTATAATTATTTATGTATTCATGAAATATCAAAAAGAAAAACATTATCATGCGAAAATTGAAACAGTAAAAAAATTCAAAATAATTTATAAAACGATGGTTACAAATGTACAAGTGTTCACCCAGAACTCTCAACAATTTCTGGTAGCGGCCAGACATACTAGAGATATTAAATTGATTCAACAGTTTTTCATTTTCTCTGCACGTATTAGTTCTGGGATGATTTGTGTTTGATTTTTAATTGTTTTAAATGTGTATTTTAGCCTACTCCTGACGTTTTTAATAATATTTTTACGCAAAGATCGTGCTTGGACCGCCTACGAATCGGGTTTATTCCATTATGTTGATAATATTCGTTAATTATGGCTGCTTGAAGAGGTTTTGCAACACCATCAATGAGTGTAAAAGTGCAGTATTTACCGGTTACTTTCCTCCGTCGATCGCCGTTATTTTTTTGTGTTTATATTAACATTTACATGTGTTTCCTATTGTTTCACTTGTTTGGTAAGTTTTTAGAGACCCTGTTTGATACAGTGACAATTAGTGTGTGGTATTTTGAAGTAATACGAATAAATGGATTATCCAAAACGCCCTTTTGATCTGTAAGTAAAAATATCGCAGCAAATTCTTCCTTTGCAGACACACATTTTGCTCTAATTCGGGGATGATGCTGTATCTAGTTATTAATGAGCGAAGTTAAAATCTGTGTCTCTGCCTCACTCTTAACTTTATCAAAAATCAATTTTATACAAAAATTCCAAACTATTTTTCCGATATCGCCTTGTAACACTTTAAAAACCTCACCCGTTATTATTGTTAAAATTATTTACAAATACACATTATTCTACTACTTTTAAATTTGTGTCCTTTCATTTCGTATTTTTATTATTTTTTTTATTATGTTGTTAAAATTAATAATAAACATACATTATTCTACTACTTTTAAATTTAATTATGTCCATTCATTTCGTGTTTTTATTATTTTTTTATTATAATACTTATTAAAAGTATTAATAGATACACTATTTAACTCTTTCTTTGCAAAAAGTAGTTAAGACGTCTATTTCCCTCGCATGGTGCATGATCATGTACACAACATAGTAGCAAAATCTACCACTGGCACCCTGACTACAAAAGTATGATCGACCCTTTTCGGAGCTCTTACAAATCTGTTCCCCAGACTCTTGTGACATTTGCTTTCAAAGTAGAAATTGGTATCAGGTGATAGATAACTAATAACCAAGATGGGAAAATGCTATCCGTTTTGTTGCAAGTTAAGTCGTTTGTGAGTTACAGATCTTCAAAAGGTTCAAAATAAGCGCCTCTTTCTCGAAAACAGTTGGATTTAGGTGTGGGCAATATAACACAAAAGGTATTTAGAATATTCGGGACAACACAAAAATGCAATAATATACATATCATGGTAGAAGTGGCAACACCGCACAGTTTAAGATGTTTTAAAAGTTACTGTTCATCTATGTCCAGAACCAAAATTTCAAAGTAATGTATTCATTGGTTCTCAAGAGTCAAGATACTTCTAGTAAGCCACTGACCGTAAATAACCCTGTATGTGTGTTATGAAATGACTAGGTATTTATTGAACTAAATTGGGTCGGCCTTCACTATCCCTAGTAAAATGAGGGATGTTCCGGGTAAAGGAAATCTACCGGTTTTTTACACATGTATAGGGTAAATCATTCAGATTTACCCTATACATAGATAGACTTATATTGAAATGTCATGTATGGTTTACACAGTTTGTCATGCTAAAAAAAATACTTATGTATATATAGAAGGCAGTAACTACTGTTGCTGCTAGACCAAATCACTTACCTTTACGCACTGAACATTCTGGATAGAACTCGAGAAATCACAATCTGTATATAAGCTGTGTCCGATTGAGTTCAGTAGTAAGTAAGTAAGTAAGAGGAAATTTGTAGATGAGCGTCGTATCTTTCAAGAAAAGTGGGAATTAGAGTTTTTTTGCTGTGAAGTGAAAGAAAAAGGTATTTGTTTGATTTGTAATAGTACAGTCATTGTCCCAAAATACGTCACTATGGTATTCATAAAACTATGTTTAACTAGTATACAGGCATAGTCAGAAACGAAAAGTTAAATTAGTTAAAATCACGGTTGAAAAATCAGCACCTTACGTTTACGTCCAAAGTAAGAAAATGAATCTGTCCTTGAAGCGAGCTACGTAGTGTCAGAGTTGATCGCGAAACACTCAAAACCATTTGTTGAAGGTGTTTTTATAAAAGAGTGCCTTGTAAAGGCCGCGGAAATTGTAAGTCTCGGGAGCGTGAAGGCATTTCAATATATATCCTTGTCCCGGAATACTGTCGCTGAAATAGTTACCGAGTTGGCTGCCAATATAAGTGATCAAATAAAAACAAAATCAGACTCTTTCATTGCATTTTCTATTGCCTGTGACGAAAGTACGGATGTGTGTGGTGTGGCGCAACACGCTGTTTTTCTTCGTGCGGTTGGTATAGATCTCAATGTGTATGAAGAATTACTGCAATTAGTACCATTACATGATACAACAACTGGGAAGGATATTTTCAATGCTGTTTATGGACTTCTGCAAAAGTACAATTTAGATTTGTCAAAACTGTGTTCCGTTGTAACAGACGGAGCTCCTTCAAAAAATGGGTTCGTTAAAATATTACAGACAAAGATCACAGAAACGGGCAGTGACAAACCAGATTTTCATCATATTCATTGTATAATCCACCAAGAATTTTTATGCTCAATAGTGATCAAGTTGGAAAGTGTTTTAAAGTCAGTGAAAAAAAATATAAACTTCATAAGGTCACGAGGCCTTAATCAGCGACAATTTTCTGCATTTTTACGTGATTCAGAAAGTGAGTAGACTGGTTTACCATATTATACAGAGGTGCGATGGCTTTCGTGTTCTATGGTACTCGACCGGTTTTGGAAACTCAAAGAAGAAATACGCGTTTTCATGGAAACAAAAGGAGAAGATGTCAGCTTATTATGCGATGCACCTATTTTATCTTTCATTTATTATAGATATCACAAAACACTTGTCGGACTTAAATACAAATTGCAAGGACTACGTCAAGTTATTACAGATATGCATGATCATGTGAAAGCTTTCAAGTGTAAGATGATGTTGTGAGAAAAACAGTTAGCAGGGGATAATCTGACATATTTTCTGACTTGTAGGGCATATCAGGAAAGCACAAGTGTCCCAATATCATACAAAATATATTCAGAGAAAATGAGAAGCCTTCTGGCAGAATTTGAGAAGCGTTTTCAAAATTTTAAGACCCAAGAAAACAATTTTTCTCTATTTACTGGTCTTTTCACTATCGGTATTGATAAAATTCCCCCTCACTTGCAAATGGAAGTAATTGAGATTCAGTGTGACTTATTTAAAACAAAAAATTGATAGTG
Source organism: Kuschelorhynchus macadamiae (assembly GCA_030620095.1). Taxonomy (NCBI): domain Eukaryota; kingdom Metazoa; phylum Arthropoda; class Insecta; order Coleoptera; family Curculionidae; genus Kuschelorhynchus; species Kuschelorhynchus macadamiae. Next base: position 105,355 of record JAUTXW010003638.1, read on the forward strand.
TTGGTACATTCGAATTTTACAAGTACTTGCCTGTTCAATACTAAGAAATAAAAAAATTTGCCTGTAAAATCCTGTTAATGTTTGGAAGTAACTATAAGTGTGAACAACTATTTTCTTTGATTGAAAGGAAACAAATCTATCGCAAGATCGCGATTGACGGACGCACACTTGGACGCAGTTTTAAAAGTTATTTCTGCTGATAAATTCGCCAATATAGACAACTTAATTAAAGACAAAAGATGTCAAATGTCTGGCAAGAGAATTTAATGTTTGTATTTTTTTGTAATGTCTTTTTTATTGGACATTTAATAAACAGACTTGTCCTATAATAGTACTTTTTCTCAAGATTTTCAGTAGTTTGTTTTCTTTAAGATAAGGTTTCGCGGCCCACCTAGTCGATAGTCTTCATGCTTTTGGCCCACCAGCGCCTTTGTGTTTGACATGGCTGCTTTAACACAAACACGTGATAGATGATTGTGAAGAGAGAGATAACCTGCAAAATATTGCACATTTTCTATTTGTTTACTTATAATATTTATATTTTAATAATTTTAAAATGGATCTTTCCCTGAATTTTAAAGGCGGTGGATCTATTGTGAGATTAAAGCCAGTATTTTCAACTGGAGGAGAGTAAGTTCTTTATGTTTATGTTCTAATTATTATAAGACTTGGTAGTGAAATACTCCATTATTTATTACTATGTTATTTCTATTGATATACAGTATAAAAAGAGGTAATAAAGAGAACAATATTAGACTGGAATAAAGTTTACTAAAATAGGATAGAACCAACAATAATTCATGTAGGTGAAAGTAGGTTCAAGTCAGCTTTGCGGTGGACAGAATTTGAATTCACTATTCTTAAATATATTAAGTATATGTTTTACTTTTCTTTCTACTTCATATACCTATTGAAGTACATGAAATACAAAGTAATTGAATTACTTTAATGGACAAGCTTAGGTACAATCACCAGTTACTTAATACTTCTTATATAGGAAAATTTGCACATGATAATACTGTTGCTTGGATAATTGGATGAGCATTATTTGGTTTTTGTACTTCAAATACTTTTGTCAGTATTTGTGCCAGTCCAAAACACATTAGTCAGGGTTATTGGCAGAATCAAACATATGCATATAACCCTAATTAGGAGAATAATGTTCAGTTAATTAGCAGTATTGATAAAGCCAGTTTAGAATGTATAAGCGAAACCATTTTCAATGTATAGCATTCTGTAGTAAATGTTTCATAAGAACTTCTGTGATGTATACGTGTACATCGGCTACATGCATCGTTATGAATCTTTGGCAAGTAAATGAACAAATAAAATAAGTAAATAGATGAACCTAATTTTTTTTTTCAGGAATGTGTTTGTTGCATCCATTAAGTCAGTTTTCCAATACACCACAAAAACAGGAAAAAAGGTTTACGAATATACCGGATGGAACAGTGAAATCGTTGGGTTGAATTTTAACATTATTGACAATTTGGAATGTCTAGTTGCATGTTCTAAGAATGGAAAAGTTCTTGCGTGGAAAATTTCAAACAGGATAAAGTTACTAGAATGTGTAAGTCAGCTTTACTTTATTTACATATTGTTAATAAATACAGTAGTCCAAGTTGTTGAATAAAAGCTTTGATAAAAGCCAATAAAGAAGTGTTTTATTTCATGACTTCATCATTTGATGCCTATAATGTAAGTACTTTTTGATTCATCTTCATCTGTTGATCTACCAAATTTTGATATTCTGCAAATACAGACTGCCCTTAGGACTGTGAAAGTGTACAAACCTGATTTTTTTTTGGAAATAGTAAAAAAAAATGATGTAATTTTTCAGAAAAATGGCAATACAAATTTTATATTATTTTTTTGTAAACAGAATAATTTTTTGTCCAGTAGTGTTGAAAGTAGCCAAAAAAGATGAAGAAGCCCTTGAAAAGAAAAACAATATTATTCTAAAAAGGATTAAACATGTCAAGCTTCTTTTTTGGTATATAAAAACAATTTGTTTAACTGTAAAGGGTTGTTTTTTTTAAATGTGTTCAGATTATTTGTTGTGTTAGCAAAAAAAATCATTTTTGGCTTTTTCAATGTAAAGTGAGAAATTTTTATTCAGTTGCGAAAAAGCATTTAACTTTTTTAACAAATGGAGGAACATGACAAATTTCATCTAGAGTATGAAGGTGTCACCAAAAAATAAAAATACCTATAGTTTTAAAGTACTTTTAAGTTAAAAACAAAACTATTGTATATAAAACCTTTTTTTCAAATATAGCCCTAAAGTATACAAGTCAAATATTTTTGTATTTTTCTCTTTTTACATACATACACAATTCTTTCCTTTATATAGGTTTAATCTAAGGACATAAAGCAGCTCACAAACACTTTTTTAGACAAATAGTTTTCTTTTTATTTCTTAATTTTTGAAAATGCAACTGTTCCATTTCGTGTTATTATTTTTTCAGGAAATCCCAAAGCACAGTGTGTCGTTTTTCAGTGTTATTTCATGTACCTTGACAAAGGGACTAAAAGTCCTAATAGCATATAATACAAAAAAGAAAGAAACTGCCTTTTCAATAGTAAATACCAAGAAAACAGACGAACAGAGCATCATTTTAAAGATTCCAAAGGGAAAGTATGCTATAGATGTTTGCCAGGACAAATTCTTTTCTGTGGTTGTGGAAAATGTTGTTTATTTTGTAGACGTTCAGAAATTTAGCTATACGAGGTAAGATATATTCCATTCAAATTAGTATATATTTGATTAAACATTATTAGATAGACTTACCTACAATGTTACTTAAAATATCTTTTATAAGTATCCTATTTAAGTCTTAACACTGGAACCTGTGGTGGAAGATAGATCAAAATACAAGAGTTCTAACCACACTACTAGTGTCCTATTTATGAAATATAACATTTGGAAGTTGAATTTTAAACAATTTAAGCGAAAATAGCTTTCTGGGTCCATAATAATTTATAATATATTAAATTTTGAAGATTATATAAATAATCTTAGTTCTAATGAAAAATGTAACTATGATACATAAAAAATATAAAACAACTTTAACAAAAAAACTCTGATATCTGAAAGTTTGAAGATTTACAGTCAGTTGCCAACGACACGCGTTTTAAAAATAACATCATTAAGCCTAATTCACGCAAAAAACAAGCTATGTTGGAATAGATGCATTTAATTTATTTCCCTTAAATTTCCAGGAATTAAATAATTTTAAACTGAGACTGAAAAGGTATATTGTACATTTAGCAACTTACTCCATTAGCGATTTTAAGCAGGCCTTGAGAGAGAGCAGAGACTTAAATATTTTACTTTAATTAAATGTATTAAGTTAGTCAATATTGTTATGATGTTTTTAAAGTATCTTTTTTTTAATTTTTTATAATATTTTTATCTGATTGTTAATGTCATTGTATTGCAGTCTAAATTTTATTTTAATTACTTTAAGTTAGTGACTTAATTATTAAAATTCTGATCTGTCTGTGAAAATGTATTTTTTCCTGAGACTAATAAATATTATTGTAGTCTTTGTTAAAGTTATTTATACTTTTTTTTTGCTGTTTTTAAATTAATTTTATTTTATTTTTGATTATATACCTACAAAGTACACTTTCAGAAATGTTAATTTATACATATACTTACTCTTTGCTCCTTGATCTTTTTGGTTTGTTTGTTCTTGCGATATAACATTTTTTTTGACATTTTTTTAAAATTTATTTATTTTTTTAAATATGTATCTACATTTTGTTTTTATATTTATATTGTATTAATTTCTACATTACATAGATTTTGTTTTTTTTTGGAAATAAATAAGTAGATAAATAAATAAATAAGGTAAAAATTTGACTTCTGGGAAGTCTTCTTGTCAAGGCAGCTTTTCGAGTGAAACTGTAATGTACTTAGGTAGTGCAACAGAATATTTTTATTCTATTTAATATAAGGTTGAAAAGGTTGAAGAGATTCAAGAAAGAATGCACAATTCTGTGGATGTTCTAAAACAGGAATTTGTCGAATTAAAGGAAAACTTCCCAAATGAAAGTGATACTCCAGTAAATAACTCTGTTGCTCAGTCTTTTATGGAATTTTATCAGGAAATCCAGGATAGAGAATCAAGAAAGAAAAATCTCATGATTTTCAATAAAACAGAACCAGTTAACATCAGAGATGATAAGAAGGAAGTTGAAGCAATGTTAAAATCCGTTGTTCTGAACTTGGATTTGAGTAACACGAAAATATTTTGAGTTGGGAAACGTGATAGAACCTCAGATAGGGAAAGGCCACTTAAATTAATATTCAGCAGTGAAGAAATCGTCAAAACTATTTTATCCAAATCCAAGACAATAAAAAATAACCACCAATACAGAAATATATCAATCTCAATGGATAGGATTCCCAAGCAAATAAAAGAATTTAAAATTGTAAAGGCTGACTTAGGAAACTTAAAAACAATGGACAGGAAAACATTGGGATTAAATTTATCAATGGCATTCCTAAAATCGTTAATACGACTAATTTAAACTAAGCAGTTCACCCACCAGTAAGGCAATGAAGATCTATCAGAATGTTAGGGGACTTAACACAAAGATTAACCAATTCTATTCTGCTGCCAGTAATGAAGAGTATGACATATATGCACTGAGTGAAACATGGTTGCAAGAGAATGTTTATGGCTCGGAATTGTTTTCTCAGAATTATGTAGTTTTTAGAGGGAATAGACTTTTACCCGGAGCAGGGGGTGTGTTAGTAGCAATAAACTCAAAATTTAATTCTACACAGGTTGATGTAAGACATTTTTATGACACAGTGCCCAGTGTAGATGTTGTGTGCTGCAGAGTTGCAAGAACTTCAAACTCTTTGTATGTATTTAGTTTGTATATTCCATGTGGATCGAGTAGTGATATATATGTAAATCTTATTGAATGTTTTGCATTGTTTCAATCCATTTGTGGCCAAAATATCTTGATATTAGGGGACTTCAATATTCCTTCATTTTATTACTCAATTGCTCAAGAAAAAAAAGATATAAAAACCGAAATAATACACAATTTTATGCAATTTTTTAATTTATCCCAATTCAATTATACATTAAATGGAAATAATCGCATATTAGATTTGGTTATGACCAACTTACAGTGTTCTGTAGAGAGGGATGATTTACCTCTGGTAAAACTTGATGCACACCATCCGGCCTTAAGCATCACCTGTGATCTCGAAGTTTCAGTGTTAAAAAACAAACCGCATAATACATACATACTTTTAATGAAATATATAATTTTAAAAGCTAACTATCCTCTTTTATATAATGAAGTGTCTAAGATCGATTGGAAGGCTTTAAAAGATAATATTACTAATATAAACGTTATTTATGTTTTTAAATACAGGGTCAGTATGAATAGAGATATTTTATGAGATTTCTGAGGTTTTTAAAACAATGCATTACTGAGGCAATCTTAATTTTTTATGTGGTCTTCAAAGCGAAGATCACCGATCCAAAAAAAGCACGGTTGTAACATTACAACGTTATACTAATTTTAAATGTATGTACCCGGTATGGTATAATAAAGATATAATTAAAAATGTTAAACAAAAAGATAAGTTTTTTCATAAATATAAAAAAACTGGCAGCCTTGCTCACTTAGCACAATATAAAGAATTAAGATCACTCACAAAAATGTTCCTCCTATGTTGCTGAATCGGTGTTGTGAGTCACTTGTAAAACCAATCCAAGCGATATTTCAGAAAACATTTGACAAGGGCATCTTTCCATCAGTGTGGAAAAACTCCACACTCATTCCCATATTTAAGTCAGGTGATAAGGCTGATGTGGGAACTACAGGAGAATCGTTATTTCTACAATTCCTAAGATCTTGGAATCAATTTTGACCGATGAAATCTTCACTACATATAAGCATTACCTTTCCGAAGATCAACATCGATTCTTTAAAGGAAGATCCACTGCCACAAACCTGACTGTATATCAGAATTTTCTGATTACTTCCCTAGAGGCTGGTCACCAGGTCGACGTTATCTATACAGATCTCTCAAAGGCTTTTGATAGCGTGTGTCATCAGCTCCTTTAAAAGAAGTTGTCTGGAATCGGACTGGGGTCCAGATACCTATCCTGGATCGGGGATTACTTATCTAACCGTAGTCAGCGCGTGCACGTCGGAGGAGTGGTATCTAGAGAGGTGAAAGTTCTTTCAGGCGTCCCACAAGGCTCGCACATTGGCCCTATATTATTTTCGCTCTTTATTAACGACGTGTCACATTGTTTCAAAAACTCTAAATTTCTTATGTACGCGGATGATTTGAAAGTCTTTAGCATCGTTAAGCCATCGTATAATACCCTTCAGTTGGACCTAGATAATCTGGTGTCGTGGTGCACAAATAGCTACTTAAAGTTAAATGTACAAAAATGCAAAAAGATGACATTTTGTCGAAGCCGGAATCCAACAATCTTGAATTACACAATTGACGGCATTTCTCTTGAATCAGTGACATCATTCAATGATCTTGGTGTACTATTTGACAAAGACCTGTCATTTAACCTACATGTTGATCAGATAGTATCAAAAAGTCTGAGGTTACTAGGTTTCATCAAAAGAAACACCACCTGTATGAATGATACCAAAGCAATTACATGCCTCTTTAACACTTTGATTCGAAGTATACTTGAATACTGCTCCGTCATATGGTGTCCATCTTATCAATGTCACACTTATAGAGTAGAGAGAGTCCAAGCTAAATTTGCTAAATACCTGTTATTTAAACACCACTTTCCTTATTCGGATGTGCCTCAAGAAACCAGACTTTTGCTTTGTGGTCTTAAACCTCCCGAAATCAGGCGCCGGAACTTCTATTTGTTCTTCCTTCACAAACTGATTAATGGGACTATTGATTGCCCTAAACTGTTGTGTCTTTTAAGGTTTAACGTTCCTGTCAGAGCTCTGAGACACAGACGCCTCTTCTCAGAACAAGTGCACAGAACTAATTTTGGCCAACGAGCTATCATTCACAATATGATAAATACTTACAACAAAAATTTCAACCATATCGATATTTTTTCTTTAAGTCTCAACTCAGTCAAGCGCCAAGTGTCTTAGAGTATCTTGTCACTGTATAAATGTGTGTATGTGCGATTGTTTATTGTTAATTAAAAAATAAATAAATAAATAAAAATACAAATAAATAATGCATATAATGATTATTTGAATACAATTCAGGATAATCTGCTGGATGACCCCAGTAGATTCTGGAATTTCATCAATTCTAAAAAGAAAACATCAGGTATACCAGATGTTGTGAACCTTAATGGAGAAACATTTGATACTCCAAAAAAGATTGCGTCTGCTTTTGATAAATTCTTCTCTAGTGTGTATAATATACCAATAGATATTTTTGGGATCAATGATCCTTCTCGTCAAAATTTTTCGACAATTATAACGCCAAGATTCTCAGCAGAGGATAATATAAAAATTTCAAGGAAACTAAAGCCCAAACTCTCATCTGGTCCAGATCAAATTCCTAGTTTTTTCATCAAAGATTGTATAAGTGTGTTGGCAACACCTTTGTCAATAATATTCAATTTAAGTCTGTCTTCATCACAATTTCCAGATCGAAAAATGGAAGATCTTTAAAACTCGTCCCATATTTAAATCAGGTGATCGATCTGATGTGAGTAATTATAGACCTGTGGCTTTTTAAAACTGCTAGAGATGTTACTCCATAGTTACCTGTATCCACTTACAAGGCATTTAATATCAAGCAATCAGCATTAATTTATGAGGGGACGGTCAACAATTACTAATTTGGGTTGCTTTGTAGAATATTTGCCAAAAAAGCTGAGCTGTCTTAAATCTCAAGTAGACGTTGTCTTTACCGATTTTTCAAAGGCATTTGACAAGATCAATCATTCTGTAATTCTCCATAAAATGTCATGGTTTGGTTTCTCTGAAAGTCTCATTTCTTTTTTCAGTTCATATTTAACTGATCGATATCAGTATGTTGAATTTTGTGGCCATAGATCTAGAGGATTTAGGGTGACTTCTGGGGTACCCCAGGGTACTAACCTTGGACCTTACCTTTTTCTCCTTTTCATTAATGATGTGTGCGATGTATTGGATGTTCATAGTTTACTGTTGGTGGACGATTTAAAATTGTATTCCTCCATAAAGAGCTGTGAGGATTCACTTCGTTTGCAGAGTAACATTGACAAGTTGCAGAGATGGTGTGAGAAAAGCGACCTGGGCCTGAATATATCTAAATGTAAGGTTTTAACTGTAACCTGAAAAAGAAATCATATCAACTTTTTTTACAACATCAATGGTTCTTTAATATCCAGGTGCAATTCAGTAAAAGATTTAGGTCTTACGATCAACTCTAAACTTACATTTACAGAACACATCACCAAAGTGACATCTGAGGCATCCCGCATGTTGGGATTTTTGATGAGAAATTGTAAAGACTTCACGAACATTTCATGCTTAAAGTCACTATACTTTGCCCTAGTTCGAAACAAACTGGAGTATGCTAGCATAATATGGGAACCTTATTATGACAGGTATATATGTGATATTGAGAGAATCCAGCGTAGGTTTTTAAAGTTTTTGTGTTTGAAAATGGATGGTGTGTATCCCACACGGGGAATTGATAACCAATACCTTTGTTCTAGATTAAATGTAATGACATTAAAATCCAGAAGATTTTATATGTGTTGTATGTTCTTATATAAAATGTTAAATAATAACATTGATTGTAGTGAGCTTTTGAGTAAACTGCCATTTTTTGTTCCTAGAATCACTAGTAGAAGCACTGATTTGTTCTACCTTCCCACGGCAAGCACCAACATTAAATATACGTCTCCAATTTTTAAAATATGTTACTGCTTCAACAAAATACATAGCATTGGTGACTATACTATATTGAGGCCCTCTAAATTTAAAGCACTTGTTACATCTTATTGTATGGAACTATTATAACTGTACTTATTTGTTGTATATGATTCAGAATAATTAGTATCAAAATTTAGGTTGTGTATGTAGCTTTGTATCAATTTATACTATATTTTCATTCTTTCAAAGTGTACCACTTAAGATTTATTTTTAAAATTATTATTTAAATTTAATATTATACCCTGTTATTGGTTGTTACTGTTGGGTGTTCAATAAATAAATAAAATAAATATATGTAATTGTTATTAGAGGTCAGATGGCAAAAAATAACAGGAAATTTACTTGTGTTGCCTGCCATCCAAAAGAAAAAATGGTGCTGACAGGTGATGACACAGGAAGGGTGGTACTTTGGCAAGGCATTTTTGGAAAGAAATCGCAGGCAATATTCCACTGGCATACATTACCAGTAAAATGTATAGCTTTTTCAAGATTGGGAAGTTATTTCTACAGTGGAGCTGATGAATGTGTACTTGTTAAATGGCAGGTTGAAAATTCCTACAAGAAACAGTTTTTACCCAGGTGAGTTTTCTTTTGTTAACATTAAACATATATAGAATTTAAAGTTTGGGTTTGCCGACATATTTGCCAATTTGTATGTCAATATTGTATTTCTTTTAAACTTTAAATGGAATACTAGATCTATTGTATGTGCAATTAGTTGCAGATGTTCACTTTAGTATAGCCCCAAAATATAACTTCTTTAGTAACTGGAAAGATGTACGATAATTTTTATTTAAAAATTAGAAAATTTGCAGTCACAAGATCTGCTACAAAGTTAAACTAACTGATAATTCTGAACTTTAAAAGAGGTTTAATAAATTCAAATCCTTTATTCACAAACAGATCACAGTGTAACATGTGATTTGTAAGAGATTATACTTCTGGCCATTTACCAGTAGCACACAGTTTTGTTTTTTGTTGGCTAGGTATGTATTTTTTTGTTTTAATTTTTTTTTTCGTAAGGTCGTAGCCGATGCACGCATCGGACAAGTGGCCTTTTTGAAACGTACACTACAGAATGCTAAACATTCCAAATGGTACGAATTCGCATGCAAGATCAAATAGATAAAGTAAAAAGCAAAATAGCCCCAAGAGGCATGTTGAATAGAAATAAAGAAAAAAAAAAGAACACACAATAGTTTGTCAAAAAAGCTACACAATACATAAATAATTAAAATACAAGTGAATAAAAATAGATACAAAGTATACATAGATATAAAACAATCATAAAAGCAATTCGTTTAACCGCCTTTTAAGCTGTAAAGTGCTTAAACTGAAAATGTCATAATCAGGGAGGTGACGATTGTAATTGCGTACCAGTCGATCGACAAATGCGCTAAGCCCATAATTTGTACGATGGTATCCTTCAAAAAAGAGTTGAGATTGCCTTGTTCTCCTAATAGGAACCAGAAATTCGACCGACTCAAGCAACATCGGACAGTCAATATCTCCGCTGAGCAGTTTGTGAAAAAAACCTAGAAGTGCCTTCTTTCTTCGAAACTCAAGTGTTTGAAGGCCACACAGAAGAGCTCTGGTATTATATGATAAACCCTGGTACGGAAAATTAAACTTATACAAAAGGTATTTGGCAAATCTATTTTGGACTTTTTCGATTTTATCGATGTGGCGCTGATACGATGGACTCCAAACTGTAGAACAATATTCCAGAACGCTGCGAACAAGTGAGTTATAAAGACATCCAATTGCTTTAGTATCGGTGACATGTTTTGTTTGCCGCTTTATAAAGCCCAACAGCCTGAAACCCTTCAGTACAATACTATCAATGTGCAGACCAAAAGTTAAATTCTCATCAAAAATAACGCCCAGGTCTGTAAAGGAACTAACAACTTTAAGACTCACGTTATCTATGAAGTAGGAAGAGAGTATGGGTTTAATGCGTTTATGAAAATGGGGCACTTTACATTTAGAAACATTAAGAAGAAGATGGTTAATGTTGCACCATTTGATAAGCTTTTCCAAGTCCGATTGCAGTGGATTTGATTCAGGGGAAACTGGTGAAAAGAATTTTAAATCGTCTGCGTATAAGAGACACTTAGACACTTTAAAGCATGATACTATATCATTTATAAATAGTAGAAAAAGAATTGGATCAATATGAGAGCCCTGTGGGACACCAGATGTCACAACAACCTCTCTAGAAATTGAACCACATACGCTAACTCGCTGACGACGATTGAATAAGTACTATTCTATCCATTGCAGATAGGTTCCAGAAAAACCAATTCGCTGCAATTTGAATAACAGAAGCTGATGGCAAACCCTGTCAAAAGCCTTCGATATGTCAGTATATATAACATCAATCTGTTGACCAGCCTCAACCGTTGTTGTTAAGTAATTCTGGAAAATTGCAAGATTTGTAGTTGTTGAGCGACCACTAAAAAAACCGTGTTGCATACTAGTGATGTAGTGCTTCAGAGACTCAAAGATATGATCCGTGATAATTGCCTCAAACAGCTTTGGTATATGCGAAAGCAAGGAAATACCTCTGTAGTTTTTAATATGGCTCTTATCCCCAGATTTAAAGATCGGCATGAGAGTGGAAAACTTCCAAATTTCGGGAAAGGAACCCAGATTGAAAGATTTCTGAAAAAAATTGATTGCTATTGAGTAGCCCTTTGGAAAACCAAATTGTTTACAAGGAATGATCTTTTTTTTATTCAAGAAAACATGTTTTTCGACATCTAGGGGACCCTGAAAGCTAAAAAAAAAAGTTGTTAATCAAGTTCCTGGATACAATTTGTATTGATGTTGGTCAACCTACATATCTATTTTCAAATTTTACATAATAACATTGTAAAAACAACTAATGTATTTTTAATTTAACTCTAACAAACTTCCAAAATTAAAAAAAATTGAAAATTGTACGTTTTTCTGCTCATTTTTACATCTTTTTTAGATTACCTGCTGGTATTGTTCATCTTACTGTGTCAGATAACAGTGCTTATGTCGCTGTTGCCACATCTGACAATGCCGTAAGATTGATCGACCCCCAAATTAAGCCTCATTCAGCATTTGGTGTTGGCGAGACAGTTCGAAAGCGGCATTATTTACGATCCTATAACGAGGGCCTTGGTTTTGAATGGCAATGTGGGATGTGTGCAATTTTATTTCCCAAACGATATGTCACTGCTGTATAATGTGAGTAATTTTTCTTTTTCCTTAATTTACGTATATAATTTTATTGTTTTGAGCATGGATTTTTAAATTTTTTGAATACTTGTGTATGAATGCTACAAATTAGAGCTTTGGTAAGTAGTAAACTAACTGTGGACTTCGAACTAGATGCTTTATTTAGAACCAAATCATTATCGTTGTTTAAGAAATCAATTTTCAAATATTCAAAAATACCTAAGTATTTAATCGAATTACATGCTCGCCGTTGTACAGGGTGTCCCGTTTTCGTTTTTTTTTATGGAGCCAAACAAAACTTTCATAGCCCCCTTCGTTTTTAGGATACAGTGTGAACTTGAAAATATGGAATAGAGACAGTCTCTATTCTCTACAGTCTCTTTTAAGGTTTTTGTTTCTGATATGTAAATATTCCTCTTGTTTTAGCTTCATGTTTTCCCAACCCTCTCCCAGGACCCACCTGTATTTGTTTTAAAGAAATGTCCTGATAGGTCCCAGGACGAGAAGTGTGTGTCCTTTGTCTTGTATTCCTTTTTGAATTTGTTTACAAAACCAGCAAAACCGACTGCGTTCCAGAATCAGTGTTAGAAATAATTGAAATTAGTGAAATTTTCCATTAATACAGGACCCTTAGAACATAAAAATAACACATTTTAAAATCGACAGTATTTAATCCCGACATTATTTAATTTTAACATCCCTCGAAAAAATGCAAAGAAACTTCAAATGCTGCAAAAACAAAGATTTTTTGAACTATTGTTGCATAAATTGTTCAGCTGTCTATCATCCCAGCTGCCTTGAAAGAAGCACAGAAGCTGTAAAAATTGGAGGATACAAAATTTATTGTTCTGAAGAATGCCAAAATAAAGTAAATAAGGATGACAGAGAACAAAAATTTATAAACGAAATAGAAAACTTAAATAATGATTTAAAAAATAGAGATAAACATATAAAATGTATGAAACGTAACAGTCAGGTCTTTGAGGATGAAGTTTTACTGGCAGAAAGTAAATTTACTAAAGAATTGGATAAACAGAACCAGTTCATTGCTGACCTTAAAAATGAGATCAAGAAATTGCGATCCAGAAACGACGACCTCATAAAGGACTCAGAAAACTATAAGAAATCTGAAACGATATTAAGTTCTAAAATGGCTGAACTAGTTCAGCTTAATCAGAGCATGGTAATCACAATCAAGACATTGGAGTGTGACAATAATAAGTATTCAAAGGATGTTATAAGTTTAAAACAGGATCTTCTGAGGCTAAAGGAAACTGAGTTTCAACAAACTACAGAAAAATATAATGGGCGATCTCTTTCTCCACCAATTAATGACATACCCAGGAGTTCGACATATACCCAAACAACCTCTATCTCTAGAACAACAGGCACTATGACAGATTATGACGTTGACATATACTATGAGGCATTACTGTGTGAGGCAATCAAGAACATCTATGTAACAAAAGAAACACAAACTGAGTACTTGGAATGTAGTATAGAGTCTGGTCAAAATGATGTTGCTCCCTCCATACCTGTCCCCAGCACTAAACCTCAAATATTGATAGTGGGTGACTGTTGTATCACACAAGGATCTGGTCTTATGATAAAGAAATACACAAATTCTGAGTTTGATATAAATTGTCAACAAGGGAAAAATCTATCACCAGAAAACCTGGTTGAAATTGTAGACACTTATCGCAGGCATAGTGGAATTAACGACTATATAGTCATCTTTATGGGCCCAGAAGACCTCCTAAAGAATCCCCTTAAAAATAACACTTTAGACAGATTATACAGACTATCACATATAACAAACATTGTGATTGTTGAATCACCATTAGCACCACCATGGAAGAGGGCACTGAATAAGTTGATTAAAGACCAGAATAGAAAACTCAAAGACTATTTTCAAACAAAAACAACTGGAGTAACGATTGTTGAGTTACCTTCCTATATTTCATTTATAAGAGAAAAGTATGGGTGGCAAATTGAGTACAACTGTAAGAAACGTTTTATAAAACACCTCTGCGATAATCACATAAAACATCCCAGACATTGGCAGATTATCAACACAGAACACAGAAGCAGATTACAGTCGCTTCTTGCTAGTGAAGTGGATGGTGGTAGAGGATCTGAGCAAAGAAATCATCAACCGAATCCCCTTCGGAGTGAAACAACGTTTTTTCGTGAAATCTGCTCGCCCAGAGCCTAACCGAATGAAAAAATCAAGTAATGGAAATTCTGTTTCTATCTTACATGCTAACGTACAATGTCTTCGCAATAAGACTTCCGATATTGAAGTACTCCTAAAAGAGAAGTCAATAGATTGTTTCTGTGCAAACGAGCACTGGTTAAATTCGGTAGAGTTTAGTGTAACAAATTTGGAAGGTTATATTGCGGCTGCCTGTTTCTGTAGGGACATAAAAATACATGGTGGTGTTGCCATCTATCTAAAATCAAACATTCAATCTAACACAATAAATTTTGATAAATTGTGCTCTGAACAACACTGTGAGGCTGCCGGAGTGTATCTTAATAAATGTGAGATACAGATTATATCAATTTATAGATCTCCCAATGGAGATTTTGATAAGTTTATGACAATTTTGGCCTTAATTTTAAATAAACTTGACATCTCCAAACATATTGTTGTAACAGGAGACTTCAATGTTCATTTTAATACCCAGGATCCCAAAGCTCTTGAGTTATCTAACCTTTTTCGAACTTTCAATCTGCATGGGGTTGTCTCTTTTAACACACGAGGAGAAAATTGTCTTGACAACATTTTCACTAATATGCCAATGATGTGCAGCTTGATAAATCTTCGCTACCTATCTGACCATGATGGTATTTTGGGAGTTTGCCATATACTCAAAAAATGTAAAAGTGGTAGCAGAGTAAATTACAGGCCAATTACTGAGGAAGGGCTTTTTGCTCTTTATAACAAAATAGAGAGTGAATCGTGGGACTATATTTCTGATATGACCATCGACATTGAACTGAAGTTCAAGAGATTTGTTGACACTATCATTGATGCAGTTGGGGTTTGTTTTCCCCTAAAGTCTAAACTAATTAATACAGCCAGCAATAAATCTAAAGTCATTTGGTTCAATAATAACTTAAGAGATATGCGTGAGCGATTGCGACTTCTTGTGGATTTGAACAGGCAAAATCCAAATTTAGTTCCCGCGGAAACAGTGAGGAAGTACAAGAAGACATACCGCAATGAGATTTCAAGATCCAAAGTAACTGCTCATGATAACTTCATTACTACCGCAGCAAATCCTCAGTCTGCCATGTGGCAGGTTATTAAAAACAATCAGCCATCCATCCCTTTTACTTCTTCAGAAAGCTTGAATGCTCAAGCAATCAACAACTATTTTTCTGATGTTGCTAATTTGCTTGTTCAGTCTTTACCAGCCTCCAATAACCATTTCTCACAATACCTTCAACAATGTAGAGAAAATTGTTCTTTTAATTTCAATCAAATTACCTATAATGAAGTTAGACAGGTAATTGGTGACTTAAGAAATACTAGAGCTACGGATTGCTACAACATAAATACTGGAATAATAAAAACCTTAAAAAATGTGATAATATATCCCTTTACCAGGCTTATAAACCAAGCCATAACACTTCAGGTTTTCCCCAAAGTACTTAAAAAAGCAAAAGTTGTCCCTATCTTTAAAAATAAGGGCTCTCCAGACGATCTCACTAATTATCGCCCCATCTCATTACTACCCATTCTATCCAAGTTGTTTGAGTCCATCTTGAAAACACAGATTACAAAACACTTCGAGTCAAATAACCTCTTTTTCCAACAGCAGTTTGGTTTCCGTAACAAAAAGACCACTGCTCATGCTATTGACTGCCTTGTAAGGCATGTAATTGAGGGTTTTGAGAATGGCCGCGATACTTATGCCTGCTGCTTAGATCTTACAAAGGCATTTGATTGTGTTTCTCACAACATCCTGCTGAAGAAACTTCCTTATTATGGTTTTCAGCCAAAGAGCATAGCTCTCCTAAAATCATATTTATATGATCGAAGCCAGTTTGTCTCTTACAATCAAGTCACATCCATGGGTAGTGCAGTCAAGTGCGGTGTGCCCCAGGGCTCTGTGCTTGGTCCTGTGCTCTTTTTGATTTACATTAACGACCTTGCCAATTTCCAATCAGGGGGAAACCTAATTTTGTTTGCTGATGATACCACCACTTTCACCTCTTATCTTCCTTCGCAGATTGAAAACTCATGCATCTCTGAAACTGCATCACACATTGAAGATTGGTTTGTCACTAATAGACTGTGTATGAATGCTGGCAAAACCCAGTCAATTAATTTCACTTTGGGTAAAGGGAGAAATGATCATGGACTTTTGGGAGATTGCTCTAAGGAGGTGAATTTTCTGGGGGTAACTCTAGATACTGTTCTGTCATGGAAAAACCATGTGATGCACCTTGGTGGGAAACTATCAAGGTCCACATACTTGATCAGGAACCTGAGTAAGTGTGTATCTACTGGGACTCTTCTGGCAGCCTACCATGGCTACTTTGGCTCTCTCATGTCTTATGCATTACTAGAGTGGGGTCATTCTCCACATGCTAAGTTAATTTTTAAACAACAAAGAAGATGTGTAAGGCTTGTAGCAGGGCTGAAGTACCGGGATGACTGTCGGCAGAGTTTTATTACATATAGGTTAATGACTCTTCCTTGCATTTACATCTTGCAGTGTCTTTTGCATGTCAGACAAAACCTCCAGTTTTTCGCCTCACATCACGATGTTCATGACTATCCGACACGGCATGGCACTAATCTCGTAATTAGCCATCTCCGCCTCACTAGGGCCAGGGTGGGCACTAACTATTATGGTCCAAGGTTTTTCAATTGCTTACCCTCTCATATAAGAGCCTTAGAGGTGAACACCTTTAAGTACACCTTGAAAAAATATCTATTGGTGAACGCTTTTTATACTTTTGAGGAGTATTTCAATAGTGGCTTCCACTTTTAGTTTTTAGTTTTTGTATTCTTATTACTTTTTTTTATAAATGTCTGTTTCTAATTGTAATTTATTAAGATAGGTACATTTAAAAATTTTTAACTACTGACTGCTGTACATCAGTTTTCTACTTTTTTTGTTAATTGTTAGGAAGTGTTATTGCATTTTGCCTTTAGAAAAAATTGTTTTTGTGTTGTTTGTTTTTTTTATTTTTTTTTTCTTTTATTTTACTATATTATTTTTAAGGATGTTTTAGATAAATTTTATATAGTACTGTGTTTAAATCAATATGTTTCTTTTATAATACTTTATCCTTTATTTGTATTTTGACTTGTGTAAATGCAATTTTATTGTGTATTGACATCAATAAAGATCTATCTATCTATCTATCTCTGTATATATATATTAGTTTTGAGTTCTGGGTCCACTGGGAACATACTCAAGGGACAAGACAAAAATGCCTAGTTTTCCGGACGTTTCGGGGGAAAGACTACCCCCATTTTATATATTATATATTTCAAAAACAATAAAATTGCATTCTCCAATGGTCCAAAGGAATTTTTTTTTGTTACTATCACATATTGAAGTATTTCTAGTCGAACCCCATCACCCTGTATACGTTTAACATGAATACATTTTTTTTCCAGATTGATATTGTGAATCAAAATAAAATATCGGACGAGAGGGAATGTAAATTAGAAAATACAGATGTAAAAAGGATAGCCTTAAGTAAAAATGGGAAATGGTTGGCCACTATAGAAGAACGAAATGAACTGGATATTTGTAAAGAATTAAGACTGAAATTTTGGTTGTTTAATAGTGAAAAACAAACGTAAGAGGCTTTTAAAGGCTAGTGTTTAAAAAAAAAAAGTTTTTTGTTAATTTAAGTAGAAAACCAGATACAAAATTTGGATTTTTCAAAAAAGAACTTCTTTTTTTTTATTCAAAGTCATTAAAACACTGACCTCGTTCGTTAATAAGAGAGTGCACATCACATTTTTTTTTATTTTTTAGATTCGAACTTAACACATCAATAGAATTTCCTCACGAATCATCCGTGATAAACTTGGAATTTCAGCCTTTATCTGACGAAGATGATCTGAAGTGTGTCACTGTAGGTTACGATAGGACGTTCAAAATTTGGCAGTTGGCTGAAGTAGTGGGGGTGCACAGTAAGTGGATTGTACACTTTAATTTTGATGTCTGATCGAGTAATTTTTATTAAATTATTCGGGAACAAACCAGTGTTTAAACCACAACTTATATCCTTTTTTATTGTGTTAAATGAAAATGTCCACCATTGCTCGAGCATAAACGGACAATATTCGTTAGAGTAAGTGGTTATCATTTCATTTCTTTATTGTTAATAAGACTTTCAATTGTTTTTACATGTTTGCAGTTTAATGATAAATTTGGAACCCGAGGCATATCTTTTCTTATACAAAATGTCATAAAGCAGGTTTTGGATTTGATGACAATAAGGCAATTTTTCTCACATCATAAAGCAAATTTTTCCAAAATTAGATTGGCATTATTTTCCAATTGCTCAAAATTATTATGAGACATCTGCTTAGAGAATTATTCTATTTTTTGATGGTGACAGAGGCAAGAAATTTTCCAGATAGTTTATAAAAAGCAGAAATAGTAGCGGTGAAATAATGCTTAACTGAGGTACATTACAGTTTATATTATGTCCAGTAGAGATAACATCCCCAATCTTAACCTTTATCTTACGTTCCTCTAAAAAATATACCATTTGTTGATATCTCCCCTTATCCCCAATGTATATAATTTCTTTCGTAAAAAGGAGCTATTTAAGCAGTCAAAAGCTCAAGTCAGGTCAAAATTTTTTGTCAATTCTATTTTTGTATTAAAATTTTTCTTGAAATCGCGGTATTGTTTCTTTATAATTAGGCTATTTGAATTTTTACTAAACCAAAATGCTTTTTGAAACCAGATTAAAAATTAGACTCTAAAAATTCTAATAAAATATTTAACACAGCCTTTTTATACACTTTAAATCTAGTTTCTACTCTTAAATGGTTTGGCAACTTATTGAAAAACTTAATACAGGCGTATGCGGGACTCTTTTCAGAGGCACTTAGTCTGTGAGTTGGATTATTAAGGTCAATATACCTGGTGTTAAGCTGATGCCGAATTTCAAGTTAAGAGAACTTGTCTCTATTCTTGAAAAAGTAGACTAAGCACTCATATATGTATAACTCTGGACGGGTGAGAATTTGTACTGCCCTGAATTTTCCCCTGCATGACTCCATCCATTTAAGGGACGCGTATGGCTCTTTTTTGCACCATAAAAGCGCGCTGAGCGTCCACACTTCCCTCCCAGCACATAACACCAAACCTAGCCCCCCTCTACGATATAATCGTCCAGTGTTGAACGACTTTATTACACAACAAAATGCATTTTTTTCGTATATCTTTCGATTGTTTTTTGATGGACGTAGACTATTTTCCTCTTTCTCTCAATCGTCACCAGGTGTGGAGATGATTAATGATTCCGTCAATAATAAAAGCCAGCAAAACTTTTGTCAACTCCCCAACGTTCCAACTCACGATTAGAAATGGTAACTGGTGCTAATGACAGATCTTCAGCGGATGGTAGCCTTGTCATGTTTTACCAAAATGTCAGGGGTCTATGCACCAAAATTAATGAACTTTCTCTTAGCGTCATGTCTTGCGACTATGACGTAATATATCTCACCGAGACATGGCTTAATGGGGGGATATTTCTAACAATGAAATATTTAAAAACGAATATATAGTTTTTCGAGCAGATAATAAGGAACTAGGGTGTCAACGCGGCGGCGCACAGTGAGGCCAAACCACTATTTTTGGGAAAAAACCTCTTATCGTACGAATTATGAACGTTTGAGGGTACTTTTAAATCACATCTATTGTAGTTTCTTGTGTAGAATCGAATGCTGTCGTCGATTTGACGATTAGAGTGCATGGATATGAAATAGAGCAAAACAACTTGTAGTTATACTAGATGAGTTAATAAGCAATTTTTTTTAACAACAATTTCAACCTATTAGATACAGTGAGTAATTGTTATAGGAAGTTTGACACCGATTCTAATTTTACCATATAAAGATCACGTATCTAAAATGGTAATTTTGAGTAGAAACCTCAAAAATACGGTTCTTCGCCTCCAATTGTTAATTTTAAACCTTATGTGCACCAAAAATTGAAAAAGTCAACTCGGCCTTCCGTCTTACACAATATACTGACATTTTGGCATTTATTAGAGTTAGATATCAGTTAGAATGATACCTATATAAAAAAATATATACAGTGTGTTTAAAAAGCCCGGGACCCCCCAAATATTTCGTAAACGTGACGTTTCGTTAAAAGGTGTCTTATATATAAAGTTTATAGATCTCCCCCTGGTGTATATTAAAAAGGTTGTTTTGAATATACAGGGTGCACTACAACTACGGTATAGAGGCAAAAGTTACATTTTTTTAAATGGAACAGTTTACTTTTTGATTCATTTTCGGATTCTACTTTTTATTGTAGTCAAACTTTATGTAGAAGTTGCTATACCTAAATCTGCTATTTTAAAAGATACACCAATTTAAAAAATATTGTATTAACCTTTACTACCATTCACCTTTATTTCACCTTAAAAAAACACCAATATTCTGATGCTGGTATTTCTTGACGTTGACAATATCTCGATTATTGCGAGGTAAAGTTTATTGAACTTAATTGTTGAAATTGACAATCACCATAAATACCATCGCCAAAATGTTGGTGCTTTGTTTTATGTGGTATGAAGGTAAAAAAGGTAAATTATGGTAATGATTGTTTACACCTAATAATATTCGAGACTCTTTAAATAGATGTATCTTTTAATCGAGTGGGTTCAGCTATAGCACTTGCTACCTAAAGTTTGGCTACAATGTAATGTAGAATTTGAAAATGGATCAAAATGTAAGCTGTTCCAGTGCACCCTGCATATTTAGAACAATTTTTTTAATATACACCAGAGGGAGATCTATAAACGACATATCGGGGGGGTCCGGGACTTTTTGAACACCCGTATATTATGTACCCGCATAAAAAGGGTTGAACTTCAACAATCATTTTTGAACGTTTCTAAACGGCGATCAAATTTACAGGGTTACTTCTTTGATATGTTCTATATAAGTTAAAAATAGTTGCAGAGTAACAAAACATGACGCAATTATTTTCCAGTCGAATACATATAAGAAAACATGAACTATTACTATAATTTTGGTAAACCAATTGCAGAAAGAATTCCAGAAAGATTTTTTTTAAACCAAAATTTTTTATAAAATATTTACGTGTTCTTTGAATTTAAGAAATAACTCCCGAATTTTTTATAGCACCTGACACAGTGAAAAAAAAAATAAAATTTCACCTATAAACAACAATATTTTTAATAAAAATAAGAAAATCTAAGTTTCAGTAACTGTTACAATTACTAAAATCCATTCAGAATTGAAAGCACTTCGGATATTGAATCAGTAGGTATTAGAGGACTCAAAATACAAAATTTTGGATGAAGCGGAAACCACCAACTTTAGGGTTTTTTCCATATCGGGCCCCATTGTGCGGCGGCGTATTGATTGCCGTTTCTTCTTTTTTTCAGGCGTCTATGATTGTTACTCCTGCTCATATCGAGTTCGACGCTGTTTGGGTTCTGATAAAGGCAGGCAATGCAAGTTTGGTGCTAGGATGTGTATATTTTCCACCTAATTCTAACCAGGAATGTTATCAGTCTTTTTGCAATACCTGTGAGTCGCTGAGAAATAGATTCAATAACCATACATTTTTTTATTCTTGGGGATTTTAACCTTCCTTCGGTGGAATGGATCTATGAAGACAATTCACTGGTTCCAAAATGTTTACCGTCCCTAGCTTCTGAAACTCTTTCTGTGACAATGAGTTTTCTTTATAAGCAGTCCGACTGGTCATTCTTATTGTCTGAGCCTGATATTAACAGAATAGTTCTATGAGGTTTTATTTCAAGGTATCAATAATTGTATCCCCATGAAGATCGTGGCTGACTGTAAATATCCCAAATGGTTTGACTTTCCCTTAAAAAAGCTTATTGGGCAAAAGAATTGCTTATACAAAAGATATAAAAGGACCGACCAACTTGCTGACTATTTGGCCTATTCTGACATAAGACGTGAGGTTAAACTTCGAATTGATATGTGTTAACTTACATATGTCACACAGACTGAGCTACTTATCCTGGAAAACATTAAATACTTTTGGTCATTTGTATGAAACTTAAGAAAGGACTCCAATCTGCCCAGTGTTATGAGTTTTGACAGGCAAGAAATCACTGGTTCAAATAACATCGCAAATGCTTTTGCTACTCACTTTCAGTCTTGCTATACTTACCACCACTTTAGTAAAATTGATCCAATAAGTCATTCAGGAAAGATACTATCAAAATATTGTTTTACAGAGGCAGAAATCTTTAATAAAATAAAGGACCTTGATCTTTCCAAGAAGGCTGGCCCTGATGGAATTCCTACTATTCTATTGCAATGATGCTGTGAGTCATTGTCTCAGCCTCTATATATAATTTTTCATAGATCCATTAATCTGGGTTCCTTTCCTGAATTTTGGTTTTCTACCTTTCTGCCCATTTTCAAATCTGGTGTTAAAAGTGATGTGAAGAACTACAGAGGTATTTCTTTACTTTCACATATACCAAAGCTCTTTGAGGCAATTATCACCAATCATATATTTGAGAGAGAAACACTATATTACAAGTATGCAACATGGTTTTTATCGTGGTCGTTTAACAACTACCAATCTTGCAATATTTCAAAACTACTTAGTGACATCGGTTGAGGCTGGCAAGCAGATCGATGTTATTTACACTGACATATCTATCCCTTTTTGACAGTGTTTGCCATCAGCTTCTGTTATGGAAATTACAGCAAATTGGTTTTTGTGGAAAATATCTTGAGTGGATTAAATCGTATTTATTTAATCGTCGCGAGCAAGTCAACATATGCGGTTCAGTTTCCAGGGAGATTCTTGTGACATCGGGTGTCCCGCAGGGTTCGCATGTGGGTCCAGTTCTCTTTCTGCTCTTGATAAATGGTATAATATCCTGTTTCGAATTTTCCGAATGCCTTTTATATGCAGACGACTTAAAATTCTTCTCACCAGTCTCCTCAGACTCCAATCCTCTGCAGTCTGTTATGGAAAGGCTCATCAAATGGTGCAGAACTAATTATCTCTCTCTTAACATCTCGAAATGTAAAGTGCTCCGTTTTCACGAATATATTAATACCATACCCTCCACCTACTTCATAGATAATGAAAACTTTGAAGTTGTTAGTTCTTTCACGGACCTAGGTGTCATTTTTGATGAAAATCTTACTTTTAATCTACATGTTGATAACATTGTACTTAAGGGTAAAACCCTTCTGGGTTTTATAAAGCGACATACAAAACACGTAACTGATAGCAAAGCAATTGGGTGTCTCTATAACTCATTGGTTCGTAGTGTTTTAGAATATTGTTGTACAATATGGAGTCCATCATACCAGTGTCACATCGACAGAATTAGAAAGGTGCAAAATAGGTTTTCAAAATACCTCTTACATAAATTGCATTTTCCCATATCAAGGTCTGTCATCTAATACTAGAGCTCTTCTTTGCGGCCTTCAAACCCTTGAATTTAGAAGAAAGAAGGCACTTCTGGTCTTTTTGACTGGTTCATAATTACAATTGTCACTTCTCAGAATATGATATTTTCAGACTAAGCACTTTGCAGCTGAAGAGGCAGTTAACCGGATTGGTTTTGTAATTTTTTTTGGCCCATATTGATGTTAGTTTTTGTTTATGTAGTTGTGTAGTTTTATCATTATTCATGTATTATTTTATTTTAATTGAAAATCTTTCTCATTGGTAATTTTTGTTTGCTGATCTGACATATTTTTTCTTAGAGTTACTGACTTCATTATTTATTTATGTGACATTATTTGCGAATGCGTACCATGTTTAGCATTCTGTAGTGTACGTTTCTGAAGAGTCACTTGTCCGATGCGTGCATCGGCTACGTCCTTACATTAAATAAACAATAAACAAAATAACACTCTTCTCCACTACGACTCTCTGACGACGATTTGCCAAGTATGATCGAATCCAGCCTAAGGCCGGACCCCGAACACCATAACAATCAAGCTTCTCAAGTAATATTGTATGATCAAGGCTATCGAACGCCTTAGACAAGTCCAGAAATATGCCCATAGACAAACCTCTCTCCTCCATACATACACCTATGTGCTCCACAAAGTCATACACAGCCATTTCCACTGACCTGCCTTTTAGATATCCATGCTGTGAATCACTGAGAAGCTTCTCAGAGTAAAAGAAACACAGTAATCTACTACACATAGCCACTTCAAAGATTTTGGAAAATGTTGGCACAATTGGTCTATAATTTTCAAGCAGTGTAGGGTCCCTTTTTTACGTAGAGGTTTGACCAGCGATAATTTCAGGTCATCTGGAAAAATCCTATGCTTGGAAGAGTTATTGATTATATGACACAAGGGCACAGCAAGCTAGGAAAGAAGATTGGAGCCTGCTTGAATAACAAAGTTATTAACATCACTCATGACATAGAACCCTGACATTAGTAGAATGAAACAGTTTAAAATTAGATATGTTGCTCAGAGAAAAGGATCTTCTGTGAACAGACAGTTTTTCAATTTTAAAATTTGTAGTAATGGATTGCGCTAAATGATCAGCAATATATGATTCAAAATTTGTAGCTTGACTAAAATTAGGGCTATTAGTCCTTACCCTATCCAAAGCCATACCAGAAGCTCTTCTTGTATGCTCTTCCGAAAAAGTTGCGTGTGGACCAAATCTGACGAACAGAGTTCTAAAAACAGTCTCTTTTAAAAAAATCAACATTTAGGTCATCACATATTATGATAGAATAGGTTTTTGCGTTATGTAGGATTTAACATTGGTGTAAGCTTTAATGATTATCATCGAACAGATATGCTGCAAAACATGGGTCTGATTGCTCTTGAGAAGCGACGCTTGATGTTCGATTTGTGCTTTATCTTCAAACTCGTTAATGGTTTGAGGAACTTCGATCTCTTTAAGGTTCCATTTCATGCTATCAATTATGGTAAACATTCTCCCATTGATAGGAGTCTTCGGTTACTCAATGAGTATGGTGAGTATCTCGATCCATTAAGGTGCACACTAGTTGGTTTTAAAAATAGAGTTTTAAAAGTGATTTTGTTATTTTAAGTTATATTTAATCCGATTTTGTATTGTTCCTGCCAACCATAGTATATTACAGATATGAATAGTTGTTATAAAATGGGGTATCCCGTAAATTTAATAAAATTTAAAATGTATTTTTATGTAAAGCTTTATATACACTTTTTATTTGCAATAATTTCTTTATTATGTTGTGACTTGACTTTATATCTGTTGTTATATAGCAACAAAAGGCCAATTATTATTACTTTATTTTCAGAGACAGGACCTATCTGGCAATGCGCCAGTGTCGGCACATTTAGGAAAATGCATTGTCGGGGGTTGTCATTTGGCATAGACGGTTCCTGTTTTGCTGTAGGGTTTGGTGCAATTCTAACGCTCTGGGCCACTGACAACTGCGAGTTCAAGCATTCTCTGTTACACTCGAACTTCAAGGAAAAAATTAATTTAGTACAGTTTGGACAAGGTAATTTATGTTTTTGCACAACGATTATTTTCTATTGGCTCAACAAATTAATATCCATTTGTAGAGCTTTCATATGCGTATAAAAACATAACCTATTCCTTGGAATTTTATTTATTTATTACCAAAATATAATAAAAAACTGATTTGATTATATTTACATAGGTTATACTGATTCTTTAAGTTAATGTACTTGTTTTCTTGTCTGCTTGTATTATTTTTTATTTATACCTATAAACAAATATAACTGAGTCTTAAACAAAACCAATATAAGATCTATTTACTTGTAAAAAGTTTGTAACAGTTGACAAACAATTAAAATGTGTAAACTTAACTCATTCATTTGCCATTCATTCTTTATTCTAAGAAATGTTACAAATTCGCATTTCGGAACTGTTTGTTGCTTTCAATAGTACATACATTTATAAACAAAATTATTTTATTAAATTATAATTTAGATATTGTTACTCTACCTCTGTTGTGTTCTTAATTTCACTTCACTGTTAAAAAACACGTATTACAGTTAATATAGAGTCAATCAACAATTATTTTAATTAACGTAAATAAACCAACACTTGTTTTGCTTCAAGACGAACATTTAATTTTATATATATTAAAAGAATTAAGGGAGAAGGTAACTTCCAACTATCGGGTGTTGATAGGAGATACAAAGAGCTTGGAAAACATTTAAATGCAATTTACAGAAAAGAAGTTTCAAAACTCTGTCAGGAAAATGACAAGAAAATATTGAATGCTCCAAATAAATCTAAGATAATGTGGAAAATTATAAACAATCTTCAAAAAAACAATATCACCAATAAAGCTATAGAAATCGTCACTGATGGTCTAAAGGTTGATGATGAACTTGTAGCAAATAATTTTATAAAATGTTTCACAACTGCAGGCTCCAACAAAAAAAACTGATGTTGATTTTCTTTGCAGCAATGTCCCTTTAAATGCCAATTGTTTCTTTTTCTCTCCAGTTTGCGCGTCTGAAGTAATGGCTTTAATAAAAAGACTAAAAAACTCAAACTCTTGTGGCTCTGATGGTGGTATCAAATAACTTGCTTAAGAATTGTCATGAATATGTCTGTGATGTTTTAGCATTTCTGATCAATTTGTCCTACGAAGAGGGGGTGTTTCCTACTAAACTAAAGTTGGCGTTAGTGATTCCAACTTTTAAAAAGGGTGACTCGAATGATTGTAGTAATTATCAACCAATAAGTTTCCTTTTTTGGAAAGGCTAACATCTTATACTCGGCACAACATGGATTTACCAAACTAAAAAGTACTGAGACCGCTCTGTCTGCTTTCCAAAATAATATTGTGCGGGCACTTGAGGGCAAGCTATGTGTAATGAGCCTGTTTATTGATTTCTCACGCGCATTCGATATGGTAGATCAGCGACTTCTAATATGTAAGTTGCAGAGATACGGAATCGGTGGAAAGCCCCTTGGATTACTCACTTCATACTTGTAAGACGATATCATTGTGTTGTTGTGAATGGCAAAAGAAGTATTTCGAACATTATTACTCAGGGTGTTCCCCAAGGATCAATCCTTGGCCCATTGCTTTATTTGGTTTATGCTAACGACCTCATACTATATCTAGAAAAAGTTTCACCTAGAGTCCTTTCCATTTGTTACGCCGATGACACGAACATCCTCATAACTAGACAAGATCTGCCATCATTAGAAAGCATGGCTGAGAAGGTGTATAAAGCGGTAATTCTTTGGTCAGAGAAAAGTAAATTGGTTTCAAACAAAAACAAAACAAATTGTCTCCTATTTTCGTCTCAACGACAACAAAGCAACAACACCATGATTTTATGCGATAAGTCTGATGACACTGTCTACTCTACTGATACAACGAAAATGCTTGGTATAGTTTTAGACAGTGCCCTTACTTGGCAATATAGATGAATTGTGTAAAAAACTGCGTAGCTCTTGTTTTGCCATCAAATACCTAAGCAATAATTGCAGTCAAAGTACACTGCTCACATTGTACTACTCAAACTTTCACTCCCATATTCGCTATGGTATTCTGAACTGGGGAACCAGTGTGCACAATAAACGTCTTTTTCTGTTGCAAAAGTGTGCAATAAGAATGGTGAGTGGCCTCTCTTACAGAGATTCATGTAAACCTGTTTTTAAATATTTACAAATTTTAACATTATTTGATACTTGAAATTTGTCTATATGCATACAAAAATAAATCTTTTCTGCAGTCTATTAGAGTACCTCATCATCATGACACTCGTAGGACACATCTTCTCTTGCCAAGTATTCATAGAAATAGTTCTTATCAGAGAAGCATATTGTTTAATGCATGTAAATTTTATAATGTTCTTGAAAAAAGTATCAGGGACTCACCATCTGTCAATATATTTAAAAACAAATTAAAGAAATTACTATTGGAGAAGCACTGCTACAGTTTTTATGACTTTTTTACTACATAGGCACCTAAAGTATCAAAAAATTGGTTAGTGCCCCAAATAGTTTTGTTTGTCATAGGAGCAACTGGACTTTGACATGCTTCGACTTGTGCATAACTGTATGTTTTGACCTTTTCTTTAGTTATTGTGATATATTATGTTTAGATTACTTTTTAACTGAAGAAATAAAAATATTATTATTATTATTATTATTATTATATAGATTCACGGTGGATGGAACTTTAGACGTTTCAGGAGAATGGGTGGATGGATCTTTTTAAAATTTCGGTTACATCCATAAATGAGCTTCGTTACCGTTTTAAAATATTTTCAGGCTTACAGTGTTGCCGCTTCTACTCAAAACAGGTGGCAACATCGCTATTTTAAATGAAATACTCTTTATTTTTTTCACTTTTTCTGAAACTATACGTGTATCTGAGCAACTTTTCTGAATACTTCTCTATACCTATCTGTAGCCGTTTTCCAGGAATTAATTTATTTGAAATTTTTTTAACAAAATCAAGACTTCAAATAAATCTGAATTTCTTCCAACTCTGAGGCAATTTTGATCCGAAATTTGGGCTACGGTTAAATAGTGCCTTTTCAATTTTTATTTCATAAAGCTTGGATTACAAGTATTGAAATAGTCAAATTAAAGTAAAAAATAGTGTAACTTGAATTCGTGGGTTATGGGACTGCAATAAGATCTAAAGTGAAACCACTATTTTCAATTGCAACGTTTCGTGTTACATTAACACTTTTTCAAGCTCTGGGGACAAATTAGCTAAATTAGATTAAAAGCCGAAAAACAATCTAATAGGCTTACCTTGAGTTAGTGGGAAAATCTTAATTATGGACATTTACACAATAAATAAATAAACATATACGCATTTTACTGACGTAGGAACTACACAAACTTTTAGGACGGACACAGCACGTTTACTTATCAACAACTGAAAGTGTTTGTTTTGGTTTGGGGTTAAGAACAATTACAGTCACATTCAGCCGTACAGTGGGTCAGAATTGTACAGGGTGTTCCAGCGAGAACTGAACAGGGACCTATTTTCGACCTTCCTTGTATTTTGGAAAAATTCAAAATAGCCAATCGATGTATTTTTTCTTGTAGAATCCAAAAATGTCATCGAAAAAATATTTGAACCAGAAACAAAAGAGTTACGCTATGCATCAGGTGTTTTTTAAATGGAATGTATCGTTTTTTATACGATTTTTGGAAAGAGTGATTTTTTTTATGTCCGTTCTGATTAAAAGATTTGATTTTGCGATAGCTGTTTATATTACATTTTAATGTTTTACAAACTAAAATTTTAGCTTCACCTGTTTAAAATATACGATAGGTTGGTATAGGTGATCAAGGTAAAATGACGTTTGAATGCTTTGTCAATAAAAATTGACATTATTTTAATTATTGTCGAAGTCTTCACCTAAAAAATATATATTTGGCTCTGATCGAAATGAAATACTCTTTGGACGAGAGACTACAGATTGTTATGCTATTTTACAAGTGCCAAGAAAATGCAAGAGAAGCAAGAAGATTTATTGCAAATTTTCGTAGAAATATATCCATCAATACAATTCTAAGGATAAAAAACCTATTTGAGGAAAATAAAACTTTACATGATAGAAAAAGAAATATACAAAGAAGAAGAAATCGAGACCAGGCCATTATAAATTATTTTCAAGTTAATCCAACCAAATCTATTTCGGATGCAGTTCGGGAAGTTCAGTACGGTGGCGGTGTAAGGCGCAGAAGAGTTACCCGAGGGACTGTTCACAGGACTCTGAAAATTCATAAATTTAGGCCTTTTCGTATCCTTCCACTTCAGCACCTAACACCGGCACAAAAAGAACTTCGCTTCCAATTTGTTTCTCAAATGGTAATTCGGCAAGAAAACGAAGACCCTGATTTATTCAAAAATATTGTGTGGACCGACGAAGCTACTTTCACAACATCGGGAGTATTCAACAGACATAATAGTCACCACTGGGCCGTTGAAAATCCAAAAAAGTTCCAGACTATTAAATTTCAAGGGAGGAATTCTATTCATGTTTGGTGTGGGATAAAAAACAATAAAATTTTGGGACCAATATTTTTTAACGGGACTTTAAATGGGCACAGATATTATGAGTTTTTAGAAAACGAAATTGAAAATTTTTTGGAAGACTTACCATTGGCAGAATATCAGAATTTAATTTGGCAACATGATGGGGTGCCTCCTCATGCCGTGCATGATGTGGTTTAATTTTTAAATCGGCGCTATAACGAATGGATAGGGCGAAATGGAACATATGCTTGGCCGCCCACCTCTCAGTTTTGGATACATTTCTTTGGGGCCATTTGAAGAACGTCGTATACAGACAACGAAACGAAAATATTCAAGAGATCATGGGAAAAATCGTCGATGAAATAAACCGCCTTAACCAGGAAAATCATATTGTAACAGCAAGTTTAGAAAGGCTACAAAGGGGTTATCGATGTTGTTTCGAGAAAAACGGCGGTCACATTGAAAACTTATGTTATTAGTAGTTTTATTTTATTATTTAATAATTATTTTTTATTGAATTACTTTTTCTATCATGTAAAGTTTTATTTTCCTCAAATAGGTTTTTTATCCTTAGAATTGATGGATATATTTCTATGAAAATTTGCAATAAATCTTCTTCTTGCTTCTCTTGCATTTTCTTGGCACTTGTAAAATAGCATAACAAGCTGTAGTCTCTCGTCCAAAGAGTATTTCATTTCGATCAGAGTCAAATATATATTTTTTAGGTGAAGACTTCGACAATAATTAAAATAATGTCAATTTTTTTGACAAAGCATTCAAACGTCATTTTACCTTGATCACCTATACCAATCTATCGTATATTTTAAACAGGTGACGCTAAAATTTTAGTTTGTAAAACATTAAAATGTAATATAAACAGCTATCGCAAAATCAAATCTTTTAATCAGAACGGACATAAAAAAAATCACTCTTTCCAAAAATCGTATAAAAAACGATACATTCCATTTAAAAAACACCTGATGCATAGCGTAACTCTTTTGTTTCTGGTTCAAATATTTTTTCGATGACATTTTTGGATTCTACAAGAAAAAATACATCGATTGGCTATTTTGAATTTTTCCAAGATACAAGGAAGGTCGAAAATAGGTCCCTGTTCAGTCCTCGCTGGAACACCCTGTACTAGATTGTGGTCAAACATAAATTAACTAACTATATAAGGTATTCTGCTATAAAATAATGTCCATTTTGTTAAGTTTACCTCAATACGTAATGAAGCCTATTAAAATAAAAAATTAATACAAATATAAGTAAAACCTTTTAAGGGTAAATACAAACCACGATTTAAAATAGAGTTAAAAATAAAATTAGTATACAAAATATATATAAATATAAAATTAAGTCATATCACCCAAGATATTATTTGTTGTTCACAATAATTAGAGGAACGCTCAAGTCATATTGTCATGTTTGATTTTTTTTTATTATTATATAGTTTTAAAATGTTACTGTAAATATTGCTAAGACCTTGTGTATCGGTTCTAAGATTTACACAGTCGTTCAAATTTATATGGATCAATTCACTTATAATTATTTTTGAATTGCCTATCCAAAGTAAAAAATAGTTAACAATTAATTACTAAAAATTATCATAAGTAAACTATAACCTACATTTAATTTTAAAGTAAAATTCAAAGTATAAATAAGGACAAATACCAAAACCAAAAACAACTGCAGAGACATCAACAACTGCAAAAAAAAACAGCATAACAATAGAAATGTTTTAAAAATTGGGCATAAAAAATTCTGACAACGCATAGAATACAATAGTTTGAAGTAATGTCTTTAGATTACGTTTAAATTTTATAGTGCTTGTATGATGCTTTACGTCATCCGGCGGATGCTTATAAACTCTAAGAGACGTAAATACTAGCCCTCGATTTATTAAAAACGTGTTAAATTGAGGTATATACAGCTTATTAGCCTTACGAGTTTCATATTTATTTACGACGCATACTTATTGAAATTTGTCAATATTTTTGTGTATGTAAATACCTGTTTCTAAAATATACATGTTATATATTGTTAATATCTTGTTGCATAAAAACAGTTGACGACATGAGTTAGTTTTTCTCAGTCCAAACATACTTCTTAATATTCGCTTTTGCAATATAAATATACGATTAACGCCTATGCTATTCCCCCAACATAGCAGCCCATATTGCAACAGGGAGTGTACACAACCATAGTATACTTTTTCAAGCTTTGCGGACCGCATGTTTTCCTGAGCTGATATAAAACAAAGCTCTTTGATGATAGCCTTTTGACCAGATTTTCAACGTGATTTTCAAGAGATGAAAAGCTGTCAATATGTACACCTAAAAATTTAGTGGTGTCGCTTTGTTTAAGAGTCTTATTACAAGTATCACCCGTAGTCCTTACTAACAAACTTTCTATTTGTCTTATTCTGGCTGAAGAAAAAAGCAGTCTGTCTTTAAAACATTTAAAACTAGACCATTCAAATCACACCAGGTCTGCATCTCCCTGACACAAGCACCCGCCCTGCCAGAAAGGCCAGACATATCCCGATCAGCGACAATCGATGACGTATCGTCAGCAAAAAGTGTCAAGAGCCCCTGCTGTACGTTTAAAGGAGTATCATTTATTAAAGTTAAAAATAGAGTTGGCCCCAGAACACTTCCTTGGGGTACACCTGTTCCGACCTTCATATCAGTAGAAACCGCGTCAGCGACCCTGACTCTCTGCACTCTATTTTCTAAATAGCTCTTTAATCACGAATTGCCACTACCCCGAACTCCATACGTATGAAGTTTTTGCAGTAACAACGCGTGGTTGACAGTGTCAAAAGCTTTACTCAAATCGAAGAAAAGTGCTGATGTTTTTTGCTTTTCATTCACGACAGCTGACTTCAACTGATCTGGAAATTTTCCCGTGGTAAAAGAAATATTTATTATGTAAGCAAGGATACTTGATATCTCACTCGACACGTCTTTCAAAAGGCTATAGGTACATCATCGACGCCGCATGACCGTTTAGAGCAGACGGACATAATAATGTTCTTAATCTCCTCACTACATACAGGGAATAAATAAAAGGTTTCACTATTATTATTACATATATTTAAGTTGTAAATAGGATGTACGTTTGTATTTGAGACTAGTTTTTGTATACTTTCAGTAAACAATAAATTAAACGAGTTAGCTATATTTTGATTACTTGTTAAAAGCGATTTATTTTCGTCCAACTTTTGCATTGGTGTACTTTTTTTAGACTTAGTACTCATATTATTGTTTATTACATCCCAAGAAGCTTTAGAAACATTACTGCTCATAGCTATGTAACGATCATTATATGATTTCTTTGCATTCAAAATATTTAGTTCATGTTTCTTTTTCAGTACTTTAAGGTCAGTGTCGTGTATTGTTTTTAAAATTTTATGGAAGCGTCTTAAAAGGACTCCTTCCTCAGTTAATTGAGGAGTTGTCCTCATTATTTATGGTATTGGTTTTCTTTTGTTTTACATCTATTAGTGGAAAAGCTTCGTTAAACATGTCAAAAAAAGTCTTAAAAAATACATCAAATATTCTGCCCGTCTGCTCTTGTTCCCTAATAGAATACCATATCCCCTTAGATATTAAATAATGAAAGAAGTTTTTATTTCTTTCAGAAAAGATTCTTTTTTTACTAATACAATTTGGAGGCCTATCCAAATACAACACTTTAAATTCTAAAATTTGGGCATTGTGGTCCGATAAAATCGTATTTACAGTATTAACAACGGAATTTTTGAACTCTACGTTTGAAAAAATATAAGAGGTTTAGAGTCACCCAGTATACGAAAATGATCATGAAACATCTGATTTAGTCCAAAACAGCTAAACATGCCTAAAATGTCAGTAATTTTTTTATTTTTATCGGTAAAGTCATAATTAAAATCTTGGCAAACAAAATTATAACTACCTTTTTTACAAATTAAATTTAGTACATTCTAGTGCTTCCATGAAGATAACATCACTAGAATTTGGTGGACGATATATACATGAAACAATCACAAACACCAAATATACGTAAAGTGATGACACCTTCAAACTGGTTTTCCGATGCAAAATTTAAGGGCACACTTTTTGTACTGTATGGTAAATCACTTTTCACATAAATCACAACACCTCCGCCTCTAGATCTTGATCTACAAAATGACGCTACTTGATCATAGCCCTCTATTTTGACAACATTTACTTCTTCCGATGTTAACCACGACTCGGTAAAACAGACTATACTTGGGTAGTAAACGGATTTTAAAAAGAAATTAATATTGTCGATTTGGTTTCGCATACTTCGAATGTTTAAATTTAGGATGCGTAGAGCGCCTGCTGTAGAAGTTTCGTTTGAAACCGTTGCTGTCAAATTGTTGTTTACGAAAAAGAAACGGCGATAAGTAATTTTTCAAAAATCGAAGAAATTGTCCATATTGCTCAAAGAGACCTAGTTTTAATAACAAACATAGAAAAAGACTCCAAGTCTCGGTCTCATTAAATTATAATTTTACAATTCACAACAAACATGACACGTGTTTCGCCCTTTCGAGCATCATCAGACCTACAAACAACAGAGAGAACCTTAGTAAATAATCACACTCACAAATCCTAAAACAATAACTTACAAATAGAATAAAACACACTAAAGCACAACAAAAAAACAACTACCTATACATATGTGATGGACATTAAAATGAGGTTAAGTCTCACGTGAATAAACAAAATAAAATATTAAAAAAGTATTAAAAGAAAGGATTCATGTCTCTAGACGGGATCGAACCCAGACCACCCGAGTAAGACGCCGAAGCAACCACCCACAGACCACTGGACTAGTCGAAGAAAAGAACCAAAAACTCTCACTCTATGAATTAGTGAATGAAATGAAGGTTACCTACAATTATTATTACATTAAATTGTTAAATATTAGGGTTGGTTCAAAATTAAAAACATCGTTAACGCAAGTGAGAATGGGATTTTTTATAGCTTTGGTTATTTCCGTTTTTTTTTCTAGAAGGTCAAGCTTTTTCCCCTTCGGACATTCATGTAAAACATCAGCGTCAGAAATGGAAAATTCATGAGCTGATTCCAACAAATGATTGGCAAAAGCTTCAGTTACATCCGTATTTCTGAATTTGTTGACAAGGCTTAAATGTTCTCTCACCCTTGTGGAAATTTTTCGACCTGTTTGTCCCACATAGGTCGGGGAACATTCGCTACAATTTAGTGCATAAACCCCAGATCTGGACAATTTATCGGTTGTGTCCTTTGTCCTTACTAAATGTCTCTTGAGAGTATTTACTGTTTTGTTTGAATGAAATATTGACATTTTTAATATTTTTAAAAAATTTTGCCAATTGGAGAGAAATACTTCCGAAAAAAGTAATGCACTTGAAAAAAATTGTCTCATCGCTAAGTTTTGAATGTATGACAGTATAGGACATTTTGTACTTGTTTATAAATTTGTAATATAATTTGGTGATGGACTCCAAAGGAAAACCGTTATTCATAGCAATCTGCATTATAATATCACGCTCCTTATTAAACGCTTCCCTTGACAATGGTAAATTACACAACCGATAGAAAAAGGAGTTGAACGCGGCGAATTTATGTGTGTAAGGAGAGTTTGAAGCATACTGAATAACATTATCCGTGGACGATGTTTTCCGGTAAACCTCAAACTCTATCCTACTATGTTTCCGCGATAGTAAAAGGTCAAGAAACGGTAGTTTTCCTTCGTCTTCCATTTCCAATGTAAACTCAATTTTAGGATGCAAGGAGTTAACGAATTGTAAAAACTCTTCCAACTGATTTCTGTTGCCATTCCACACAATGCAAATATCATCCACGTATCTTTTATATGCTGTTAGGAAGGAGGCAAAATAACTATTCATTATCCTGTTTTCCAAATTGTTCATGAAAACCTCACTCAGAAATGGCGACAAACAAGAACCCATAGCCAGCCCAGACCTTTGCCTATATAACTGTCCATTAAATTTGAAAAAATTTTGGTCTAAAACTAAGGTAAGAAGAGAAGTGAGGCCATCAACGAGTAACTGTGGCAAAGAAGATCTCGCCAATAAATCCCTTACCAGCTGAATACAGTCTGCGGGAGGCACACTAGGAAACAAATTCTTGACATCCAATGAAACTAATAATGCATTGTGCGGAATATCAACGTTTTTCAGGTGATTGGCAAAGTCGATGGAATTCCTGGTAGAATATGTGCTATGAAAACCCGTTACGTCCCTAAGAAATCTATTTAGCCAAGCTAAAAGTTTATAGCATGGGGAATCAATAAATGAAACCACTGGCCTCATGGGCGTTTCATCTTTATGAATCTTTGGCAAGCCATAAAGTAAGGGTGTTTTCGAGTTCATAATTTAACTTTTGTCATGTTAAAATATTCTAAGGTTGTTAGAAATGTGTCCAGACTACTTTTTAACCTCGTAAAAAATGAGTTTGTTGGGTCTCTATTTATTCTTTCAAAATCACCAGAGTTCAAGAAACCAATAACCTTGTCAACATAATGAGTTCTTTCCATAACTACTAAACAAGAGCCTTTATCGGCCTTGGTGCAAATCAGATCGTTGGATTTGATCTTATGTGCCAGAGATTTTAGGTGAGCTCTGTTGTAGTTACAGCCTGTGTCACTCGCAAAATTAGAGTTCAGAAAATTTATTATTTTAGCCCGCAATATATTTTTGTTAGAAATGTCGGTCGTTTGAATAATACATTCGGCCTCTATAGCCAGAGTTTCTTTAATATCAGTATTGATGTTGTGGGAAAAATTATACTTAAGGTTAGAATTAAGTATA
This sequence comes from Kuschelorhynchus macadamiae, assembly GCA_030620095.1. Lineage (NCBI taxonomy): Eukaryota > Metazoa > Arthropoda > Insecta > Coleoptera > Curculionidae > Kuschelorhynchus > Kuschelorhynchus macadamiae. Next base: position 142,523 of record JAUTXW010003638.1, read on the forward strand.
TGTTCCTCTTGAGGAGTAAAAGTAACACCAGACAAATTAATAAAACGCTTGTGAAAACCAAAATTTGTGCTACCCAAACCTAATCTGTATTCATCAATATTATTGGATAAAAGATAATTTCTTTGAGCTAATTTAAGACAATGAATTTTCTTACCCAATCTCCTAAACGTATTCTCACCGAAAGACTCAACCTCATCTCTAAAGTCATGATCTAAAACTACAAATTCAATGTAGGATAACAGAAATGTTAAAGTTAGATAGAGATATTTGAGTTTAGAGTTTACTGAGTTCAAAGTTTTATAATGTTGTTTAATCTCTTCCTTGATCCAAACGGTTTGAGCTTTCTTCAATGCAGCTGATGCGGCCTTAGTATGAATCTTGCACTTGATTGTCACGAATTTAGATGTCAATTGAAATAGTAAGCATCGTTGAAGGAACCAAATTTTTAGCAGCATTTTGCATTTTGTTGTGCTTTAGTGTGTTTTATTCTATTTGTAAGTTATTGTTTTAGGATTTGTGAGTGTGATTATTTACTAAGGTTCTCTCTGTTGTTTGTAGGTCTGATGATGCTCGAAAGGGCGAAACACGTGTCATGTTTGTTGTGAATTGTAAAATTATAATTTAATGAGACCGCGACTTGGAGTCTTTTTCTATGTTTGTTAAGTAATTTCTCGTAAACTGCCATATCTACACCTTGAAACGAGTTATAGGATTCATTTTGGATACCAAAAAATTATTATCGGGGAACTGGTCCATTAGGTACCGACTTAGCTCCGTCTCCGAGTACGTTGTTCGATATTTGGAAACAAATAACCATTTTTTTGGTTTGTCCACCAGATTTCCCGCAGTCACGTTTCTGCCGACAATTGATGTTTGGGCTGTCCTGTACCTGCGCTTATGGTTGTAAATCCGACCTCTAATTGCTTTTTACTGTTATCCTCCGGTATTGAGATTTTAAATAGAAAGGCAATTTGACAACATCGTTCTCTTTCTCGGAACTCAAAATATAATTATTTTTATGATTTTGTAAAAGATTCATAATCAGTTCTTGATTTTTTAAGGATCTTTCCATTTATTATATTATCTTTCTAGACATGTGCAACTCCGAATTTGCAATTTTTAAGTCACAGGAAAGTGACATAACCTTAAAATCAGCGTCACGTTGATCGTGCTCTTTTTCGGAAATATCAAGACTAGTCTCAAAAAACTCACCGTTTTTGGTGTTTTGAATAAAATGTAACACTTTTTTACTCAGAATAACATCTTCTGTCACTTTTTTAGAAATTATAATTTGTATTAACTTATATTTAGTTAAGCGATTCAATCATATCTCAGTTGAAGCATACAGGGTGCTCCAGAAATAAATGTATGTTGATAACTTATAAACTGATTTGATAATATAATAATAATGTATACTTTGCCTATACCTGACTCTCCACGTTTTTGATTTATAAGCATTCCTTTATGAAATATCATAATAACGTATCATTTTTAATGATTCCAGTGGTAGTGTGCCATGAAAAAAAATTAAAATGGAAGTGAATAATAGTTACTCGAATGCAGTTATAATGAATTTATATATTCTGCATGGTCAATGTGATAAGATTATCAAGAGAATGTGTAGAAAATTTAATGAAACGTTTCCAGATTTACCACAAATGAATATCAGAAAATTCATTCATTCAAATCCAGAACAATTTTAAAGAACTGGGTTCAGCTTTAAAACCACCAAGAAATTTGCCCAGATTGGTGACTTCCAATGAAAAAAATTAAATTAACGTTTTGCATATCCTCACTTCTCTGTATGTTTGGCCATTACATTTTTCATCTATACAAAAAATTTTAGAAAAACATAATATATACACAGGAAGACCCCCTTTCTTTAAGAAAAATTATATGGCCTGATGAGTTACACTTTTTACTTTCAGAAAATACTTAGATGTTCTAATAACAGTGGTCGAGGAGTTCACAGATGGTCTTGCACTTGAGGATCACTGAACCCGTTGGTATCAACTTGACGGGGCTCCAGCACATTGTACAGGGTGTCCAAATTTCGATGCTTTTGCGGGGTATCTCGGCTATTTGAAAGATACTTGCGGTTTTCGCAACACTGTGCTCGATTTTTGTAAAACTAAAGATACCGTTAACAAGAATTTCCCAGAATTCAGTAGCGTTGTCAGTTTTTTTTTCACCTACCATTTTTATGTTATTTTAAGTGGGACACCCTGTATATTGGTTGACAGTTCGATAGGTTTTTTTAGCTTTTCAAATATATATAATTTGTGGTATTTATCTGTAATTTTTAAATATTTTTTTCTAAAATATCCCAGATAGCCATGAAAAACACTTGCTGTATCTATTCCACTACCTAGATCTACTTAGATAGATACCTTAAACTGGAGTTTCAATTAAGGTTTTATACTCAATTTTTAAGTAATATAAATATATTACCAAACATCAATAACCATTTTAAGAAAACATCAAAAACTAGTAACAAGTATATAACAATTCAATTCGGCATTTCAACCATTTAAATTTAACAATTTCGACATAACATTTCAACAATTTAACAATTCAACATAAACATTTTAAAATACAGCTTTAATAGCTTTAGCAAAACAAATACTTAATGGTTTAGTTTACTTCTAATTCTTCTAATAACACATGATTTAGTCAGTTTTGAAACTCGATTAAGAGCATTCAATAATATGATTGATGCCGTTTCGGTAGCTTCGCGCAGTTCTTCCATTGTTCGGTGGCGGGTTTTATAGACCTTATCTTGTATATAGCCCCATATGAAAAAATCCAGCACCGAAAGATCGGGAGACTGCGCTGGTCACCTTATTGGTCCATTAGTGGCTATCCACTTTTGAGGAAATTGATTTTCCAAAAACGAGCGTACTAAATTAGAATTATATGCAAGTGCGCCATCTTGCTGAAAGAAGATGTTATCTAAATGCGCCAAAGGAACGGTATCCAACAACTTCGGTATGCAATATTTCTAGGTAACGAACCCCTGAGAGACCTCCTTCATATATTCGATAAACGAGTTGTTTATTTTCCTGATGCCAGTTTCTGGTATTTTGTCGATTAAAAATACCAGCACTTGAGAAGTGTGCTTTATAAGACCATATAACCATCCTTGCAAAGTTTACATTTTCTCTAACTTTTAATTGGAACCAATTGCAAAAATTTAATTGACGTTCGGCATCGCCAGGGTGCAAGTGCTGCACTATGTTTACTTTGTACGGAAAAATATTGTATCTCTTTAATATTGTCTGTGCTCTAGACTTAGTAACACCGAGTCCAGCTTCAATAGTTCTACATGAAACTGAAGGGTTCGCCTCGACGTAGGCCACGACGTTGATTTCATTATATTCGCGATTTTTTTTATTATATGATTTTGGTCGTGGCTGAATGGGCATTCAAATTTTGTTTCAGTCTTGAAAATATTGTGGCAAAAAGCTGTCGTCGCTCAGGATACCTAAAATTATTTTCACCTTTTAGATCCTAATGGTTCTCTTAATAATTATCAGAAAAACGATAGTTAGGACAATGGCATCCGTGGAAAATTAATTTAAATACCCAGAGGTAAAACACTTACCCCTTCGAATAAATATACCTACCACGCTTTATAATAGATTTTGCTAACTACTAGTTACCTAGATACCTGTTATAATAAAGGGCGGCAGCCTCAACATTATTTTCATTTGACTGTAAGTAACAAACTAACATATACTTTTCAAAATTTTCATAATTTAGCGTTTCAGCCATTTTTAGCAATAAGGAAAATATAAATGGGAAATAAATAAATGAGTAAATAAATATTAAAAAATGTAAGATAACGAGGTAAAACCACAACAATTAGGTATTACTTATCAAAAATTGACAGGTAATAAACAATTCATATACAATTGTTTATTTATTTGTTTATCTATGGCCACTTTGATTTTTGTTTAAATTTCCTTAAAATGTAAAAATTGGGGTTTTTTAAAATAAATACCACAAATTATATATATTTTGAAAAGCTAAAAAACCCTATCGAACTGTCAGCCAATATACAGGGTGTCCCATTAAAAAAAACATAATATTGGTAAATAACTCAAAAATGGTAGGTGATAAAAAAAATCTGACTACGCCACTGGATTCTACGTAAGAAACTGCGTAATAAGCAGTTTTTATCTTTTTGATATCTCAAACGGTAAGCGAGCTACGAGAGGGGTCCCAAAATGCAGTATTTTCAAAAGCACCCTGTATCTCAGAAACGAAGCGGGCTGGGAAATTTTTGTTTACGGCATCTTTAGTTTCACAACAATCGAGCACAGTGTTGCGAAAACCGCACGTCTCTATCTTTTCAAATAGCCAAGATACTCCATAAAAGCATCAAAATTTGGAAACCCTGTGACTTCAGAGCTAAATTTAATTTTCAAAGACCGATGGTTTAGACGTCTAGGACCGTAGAATTGGTCCCCGAGATCTCCTGATATTACTTCTTAATTTATCACTCCAGTAAAAATCGTTCTGCTAATTGAAAAATATTACAATCCTTGTTTTTTCTTATCTTAAAAAAATCTGCTAAGAATGTCAAACAATAAGTTTAATTATTTTTTTAGGAAGTCAATGTCATTTCGTCGTCACCGCCAGCAAAACGCATCTCAGCATCTGGAACATACTTACACTCACATTGAATTGGGTAGCCAATTTGTCTAACATAAATCTTCTAGTCTCGGATCCCATGTCTACTTATATGTTATTAACTTGTGATAATTCACAAAAGAACCATAAAGGGTCACGAGGTAGGTTATCTTTCTCCATTATACTCATCGGTCAGTTTAACTTTTTTTTTTTCAGTTTTGTCAATGTTTAAATATGTAAATCATGAATTACTTTAACTGTTTTAAATAATATTTATATAAATAATATCTCAAGTGTTGTGCAGTTGAAATTATATAGAGTGTACATAAAGTGTGGAACATATTCATTATTTGCTAAAACAAAAAAAAAATCGGTAAAATCCTTGGATACCTTTAGTGCGATTATTTCATCTTAATAACATTTTAACCTACTATTTCTCCTTTAGCGTTAAAATGAGAGAAAAAAAAAGGCTATCAATTTTATTATTCAAGATATCACCCACATAAATTTAATTTTTTTAAATGAGGCACCCTATGTATTTGACTTTTTCTTTATACTTTATTAATATTATTTAATTATAATGTGTTTATTATCTTCCACCCCAAGGGTAGCAACCTTTATTTATATTTTTTTACCTTTATTTAAGGACGCAGCCGATGCACGCATCGGATAAGTGGCCCTTCTGAAACGTACACTACACAATGCTAAACGTTCCAAATGGTACGAATTCGCATGCAAGGTCAAATAGATAAAGTAAAAAGTAAAATAGCCCTAAGAGGCATGTCGAATAGAAATTAAAAAAAAGAACACACAATAGTTCGTCAAAAAAGCAACACAATACATAAATAATTAAAATACAAGTGAATAAAAATAGATACAAAGTATATATAGATATAAAACAATCATAAAAGCAATTCGTTTAGCCGCCTTTTAAGCTGGAAAGTGCTCAAACTGAAAATTTCATAATCAGGGAAGTGACGATTGTAATTGCGTACCAGTCGATCAACAAATGCGCTAAGTCCATAATTTGTACGATGGTATCCTTCAAAAAAGAGTTGAGATTGCCTTGTTCTCCTAATAGGAACCAGAAATGCGACCGACTCAAGCAACATCGGACAGTCAATATCTCCACTGAGCAGTTTGTGAAGAAAAACTAGAGGTGCCTTCTTTCTTCGAAACTCAAGTGTTTGAAGGCCATACAGAAGAGCTCTGGTATTATATGATAAACCCTGGTACGGAAAATTCAACTTATACAAAAGGTATTTGGCAAATCTATTTTGGACTTTTTCGATTTTATCGCTGTGGCACTGATACGATGGACTCCAAACTGTAGAACAATACTCCAGAACGCTGCGAACAAGTGAGTTATAAAGACATCCAATTGCTTTAGTATCTATGACATGTTTTGTTTGCCGCTTTATAAAGCCCAACACCCTGAAACCCTTCAGTACAATACTATCAATGTGCAGACCAAAAGTTAAATTCTCGTCAAAAATAACGCCCAGGTCTGTAAAGGAACTAACAACTTCAAAACTCACGTTATCTATGAAGTAGGAGGAGAGTATGGGTTTAATGCGTTTATGAAAACGGAGCACTTTACATTTAGAGACATTAAGAAGAAGATGGTTAATGTTGCACCATTTGATAAGCTTTTCCAAGTCCGATTGCAGTGGATTAGATTCAGAGGAAACTGGTGAAAAGAATTTTAAATCGTCTGCGTATAAGAGACACTTAGACACTTTAAAGCATGATACTATATCATTTATAAATAGTAGAAAGAGAATTGGACCAATATGAGAGCCCTGTGGGACACCAGATGTCACAACAACCTCTCTAGAAATTGAACCACATACGCTAACTCGCTGACGACCATTGAATAAGTACGATTTTATCCATTGCACATAGGTTTCAGAAAAACCAACTCGCTGCAATTTGAATAACAGAAGCTGATGGCAAACCCTGTCAAAAGCCTTCGATATGTCAGTATATATAACATCGATCTGTTGACCAGCCTCAACCGATGTTGTTAAGTAATTCTGGAAAATTGCAAGATTTGTAGTTGTTGAGCGACCACTATAAAAACCGTGTTGCATACTAGTGATGTAGTGCCTCAGAGACTCAAAGATATGATCCGTGATAATTGCCTCAAACAGCTTTGGCATATGCGAAAGCAAGGAAATACCTCTGTAGTTTTTAATATCGCTCTTATCCCCAGATTTAAAGATCGGCATGAGAGTGGAAAACTTCCAAATTTCGGGAAAGGAACCCAGATTAAAGGATTTCTGAAAAATTTTACAAAGGGGCCGAGACAACGACTCGCAGCAACGTTCCAATAAAATAGTGGGAACTCCATCTGGACCAGCCTTTTTAGAAAGATCAAGGGTTTTTATTTTATTGCAGATTTCCGCCTCTGTAATACAATAGGTTGATAGTAACTTTCCCGAACAGCTTATAGGGCCAATCTTGCTAAAATCTAAACTACGGTGACGTGAATAGCAAGACTCAAAGTGAGTGGCGAAGGCATTAGCGATGTTATTCGAACCGGTAATTTCCTCTCCGTCATAATTCATGACACTGGGCAGCCCAGAGTCTCTTCTCAAATTACGTACAAAAGACCAAAAATGCCTGATATTCTCTGGGATAAGCAATTCAGTTTGTGTGGCATATGCAAGATAGCACATATCAGTCCGAAGCTTAACCTCACGTCGTATGTCGCAGTAATCAAAATACTCAACATCTTTATTGGACCTTTTATATTTTTTGTATAGACGATTCTTTTGTCCAATAAGTTTTCTCAGAGGAAGGTCGAACCATTTCGGATATTTACAGTCAACTACCATACAATAGAGATCTGTAAAAATTTAAAGGAAAGATGTAACGAGGATTTTTATTTGAAGTCTTCTTAAATCGAAGTAAACGTGTAGATATTGTGCTAAAGAATTAACGTTTGCCTGGGTGTAATCAGATCATATTTTTTTGACAACAATGTCTGATAAAATTATCGTTATTTCCTTCACGAAGAAAACTTGCGTTTCCAACAAGATGGAGCCCCTTCACATTATTTAGTAAATTTTTGACAGTATGTGAACTAAAATTTTTCAAATAAATGGATTGGAAGACGTGAACCTATAAAATGACCGTCAAGGTCTCTCGACCCCACACCATTGGACTTTTTTTTGTGGGGTCACTTGCAAAATGATTTTAAAACAAGACCTGAAAATATTGAAGATTTTAAATACATAAAAATCATAATGGAGGGATATTTCAGAAGAAAAAAGAGTCCAACAAGAGTTCATTTACCTCTTGGGGTATTATCAGGCAGTAGAAGGAAGGCAATTTCAACATCTAATTAAATAATTTACTTGTTTTTATATTATGAAATGATAAAATAAAATGTACTTTAATTATTTTTTTTAGATTCCCTGTAACTACAAAACTATCCACTCAAGACTAACTATTTTATTACCTTGAAACCATGTTTTCTTGGAGATTACAGAACTAAATTTATTTATTTATTTATTTACAGTTAACTGTCTTACAGGAAGATCCCAATTACAAGACAGTGAAAAACTACATATTCAAGCCTACTAAAAAATTACATTTTACACATAAAAAGAAGCTTAAAACTAATAATAACAGTAATTATTTTCCAAATTCTGATATTTGAATAAGATTAAAATTAGCAAAACGGTTTAGCGTCGTAAATTTTTCTTATATGATTCTAAACTATCAGAAAAAAGATCCAAATTAGTTTTTTTGTTAAAGTTATCGCACATTGTATAAATAGGCGAAAATTTTAAGATGTTTGTACGAGGAGTCGGCAAGTAAAAAGCACTGCTTGTGCGTGAACTTAAACGAGGCACGTTGAAATTTATTTTAGAAAGTAAACAGTGGCAGTTTATCTTATTATTTAATAGCTTATACAAAAATATCATTTGCAGGTTATCTCGTCTGGTTTTTAAGTTCGTCAGTGAAAATGTATCTAAAAGCTCTTCTTGTGGACATCCTTGAGCGGGATAGCGTTGTATACCAGGCACCAGTCAATAATATGCTGTAAATTTTGTTGGATTTTTAAGCAGTCCTCCATAGAATTAATGTTAGCGAACAGTTTGATGTCATCAGCATAGAGTAAATAACCAATATCCAGAGAATCACCAATGTCGTTAATAAAAATGTTAAACAGCAAGGGTCCTAAAACGGAACCCTGTGGTACCCCCGAACATGCTATATAGTTCTCCGATCGAAAACCATTTATAGTCACATATTGTGTGCGATTTGAAAGGTAACATGTAAAGAGCCGTAATAGAGAATCCGAGAATCCGATATTTGAAAGTTTATTAATTAAAGTCATGATAACTTGTCAAATGCTTTGGAGAGGTCTAAATATATTACATCAGAGAAGAAAGACTTGACATACTTTCGACTTTTTCCGTATATTTGGTAATGTCTGTTGTTCAATGCACATGTTAAATAGGATTTGAAGAGGTTTTATTAACACAAATCGACAGTCACGTATCAAAAATGCTGGAATAAGGTCTGGTCCGGCAGTGTATTTAGATTTAAGTTTTTTAATAGCACAAATAATATCCCGTTCACTAACTTTAGATATGTTTATATTTTGATCACTACACGAGAATGAATTATTTGAAATTTGGATATTGTTAGAAACTGAATAAGATTGCTTAAAAAATGAAGCAAATAAATTCAAAATATCGGGTGGATTATCTAGATTCTGACCATCAAAGTGCATACTGTTTGGAATGCTTGTTATCTCTCTCCGGTCTTTGTCAAAATTTCAAAAGCGTTTGGGATCTTTTTTGATATCAGTCTCCATTTTTTGAATATATTTTTTATATGCTATACTTATATCAGTTTTGATTTTTGATCTCAGAGTCCGAAATCTTTCTAAATCCTGTATGCTGCCATATTTTTTGTACTTTTTATGTAAAATATGGTGGTTTTTATTTAAAGAAATGGTTAATGTCGGCATATCTACTACATGAGTCAACAGATTTTATAATCGTTTGCCAATAATATTAAATATTCTTTTTCTGTTGCTATGTTTAAATCAAGAATGAAAAGGTTTCTTCTTGAAAAAAATTGTTATACTATCCGGGAATTTTTTTGGATAATGTTTTTGTGTCTTAATACTGTTATTAATTGACAATTTATATGTAACTAGTCTTAAGAATACCTTTTACCCATCCTTCAATTATTGCATGCTAGTATACTTTTTAATTGAAGAAATAAAAATTTATTTATTTAAAATATTCTCTCAGAAAGGGGCAACTGAAAATTATTATGCATGTCTCCGAGGATGTTCAAGACTTTTTTTTGCATTAGCAAATAATGAATTTATTCTCTTCTCTTGCATTTTCTTGGCACTTGTAAAATAGCATAACAAACTGTAGTCTCTCGTCCAAAGAGTATTTCATTTCGATCAGAGTCAAATATATATTTTTTAGGTGAAGACTTCGACAATAATTAAAATAATGTCAATTTTTATTGACAAAGCATTCAAACGTCATTTTACCTTGATCACCTATACCAACCTATCGTATATTTTAAACAGGTGAAGCTAAAATTTTAGTTTGTAAAACATTAAAATGTAATATAAACAGCTATCGCAAAATCAAATCTTTTATTCAGAACGGACATAAAAAAATCACTCTTTCCAAAAATCGTATAAAAAACGATACATTCCATTTAAAAAACACCTGATGCATAGCGTAACTCTTTTGTTTCTGGTTCAAATATTTGTTCGATGACATTTTTGGATTCTACAAGAAAAAATACATCGATTGGCTATTTTGAATTTTTCCAAAATACAAGGAAGGTCGAAAATAGGTCCCTGTTCAGTCCTCGCTGGAACACCCTGTACAGGGTGTCCCATTTTCGTAGGTTTTACGGGGTTTCCAGCTTATGAGTCGAGATAGAGAGATGCGGTTTTCGCGACACCGTGCTACTTTTCGATGAAACTAAAGAGGCCGCAAACAGATTTGCCCTAACCATTTTAGTTTCCGTGCTACAGGGTGATTTTGAAAATTTGTCATTTTCGGACACCCCCTGGAACTCAGCTATCGTAAAATATATTTAAAATGTTTCAACTGGTATTTATAGATTTTTTCACGTAGAATTCAGTGGCATACTCAGATTTTTGCTGAGAGTCATAGTTTTTGACATATTGGCATAACCTACTATTTTTTAAATGGGAGACCCTATATATTATTTTTTCATCTTATTCTTCGTGTCGAGAGCTTTTCAAAAACATACCATAAGTCATATTTATTTTCATAAATAACATGAAAAAATGCATTTTTCTTTAAACGGATTTATGGCATAGCAGATCAATCGAAATAAGAGAAGGTGGCTGTGGTAGCCATGGCAACGCCAACAAAAATATAATCAGGCAGCCATTACTGCTGTCATTTTTGGCATTATTGCGTTTAAATTTTTCTTGACGTCTATTATAATTATTGTTTTTAATATGGCTCAGAATCAAAAATTTTAATATTTTGAGAAATATGATATGAACGCGTGTTTTATATTGTCTAATGAAGATGCAGATCAGGCGGCAGAGCTTTATCTGAACAGGTTAGTTCTTTTTTATCTTCCTGCATTTTGACTTTATTGGTTCGCTTTATTTTATCTTAGATATCCCGAGAGAAGACAACCAGAAAAAAGAATTTTTCAAAAAATTAAAAATAATCTTTGCCAATATGGATCTTTTAACAAGCCTCGATCGCGAACTTACAATAAAGACAACGAAGAATCTGAGGTCAACGTTTTAGCCCTCGTTCAGACAGCTCCTGAAACATCTTGCAGGAAAATAGACGAAGAGGCGGGTGTACCGAAAACCAAAGTGCAGAAAATTTTGAAAAAGCACAAATTCAAACCCTATAAATACAAACTTGTGCATCATCTGCATCCTGGTGATGCAGAGCGCAGATTGGAGTTCTGCAATTGGTTTATAAATATGAAGGCAGAAGATATCGATTTTGAAAAAAAGATTATTTGGTCAGACGAGGCACATTTTACTAGTTCAGGGATTTTAAATAGACACAACACGCGATTTTGGAGTCAAGAAAACAACCATGTTATTTTTCCTAGAGAGCGTCAGGGCAGATTTGGATTCAATGTCTCCTGTTTTATTTTCAACCGAAAAATAGTTTACCAAATATATGAAGGAAATCTGAATTCGATTGGTTACGTGCGAATCCTAGAAGACGCATTAGGAATTTTGGATGATGTTCCCTTGGCTCAACTAAATAGGATTTATTTCCAGCAAGACGGAGCTCCAGCCCACAATGCCAGAATAAGTCAAAACTGGCTTAACGACCATTTTCCTGGAAGATGTATAGGAACACACGGACCTGTTCGATAGCCACCACGATCCCCTGACCTCTCAGTTTTAGATTTCTTTTTGTGGGGTTATTTAGAAAACAAGGTTTATGTAAGGCGATACGAAAACTTAGAACAACTAAGAATGGCCACCGAAAACGCTTTTGCAGAGTTACAAAGACAGTCATTTACAATAGAAAATGCATTAAAAAGAATTTTTAAAGTTTGTCACACTTGTAGGACACATAATGGTCTACAATTTGAACAATATTTGTAGTTTTAATGAAATTATAATTATTACCTTTTACCTACTTCCTAATTTTTTCTGATGCTGTTATTTTGTTATTTCGTTAATAAATATTTGTTAACTTTTTCCATGGCTCCACAGCCACCTTCTCTTATTTCGATTGATCTGCTATGCCATAAATCCGTTTAAAGAAAAATGCATTTTTTCATGTTATTTATGAAAATAAATATGACTTATGGTATGTTTTTGAAAAGCTCTCGACACGAAGAATAAGATGAAAAAATAATATATAGGGTGTCCCATTTAAAAAATAGTAGGTTATGCCAATATGTCAAAAACTATGACTCTCAGCAAAAATCTGAGTACGCCACTGAATTCTACGTGAAAAAATCTATAAATACCAGTTGAAACATTTTAAATATATTTTACGATAGCTGAGTTACAGGGGGTGTCCGAAAGTGACAAATTTTCAAAATCACCCTGTAGCACGGAAACTAAAATGGTTAGGACAAATCTGTTTGCGGCCTCTTTAGTTTCATCGAAAAGTAACACGGTGTCGCGAAAACCGCATCTCTCTATCTCTACTCATAAGCTGGAAACCCCGTAAAACCTACGAAAATGGGACACCCGGTACATTACATACACAATGCAGAAATATAAAACACGCAATAGAGGCAATCAGTTGAACATTTTCGTGACAAAGGAACTTCCCCTGGAATCACAAAGGAAGGGAATCGTTTAGAAAAATTATGTTTTTGATATTTTTCTTCTCTTGGTAAGATTGGAACCAGAAAAAGAAAGACAATTTCTTCGTTTTCAATATACCGAAAAAATGATGCTGGTATCAGACAGCTGGCTGTGTCAAATACATAACCCTGCCAAACAAGAACCACAAGACAATTTTTGAAATACATTTACTTGTGTTTAAGGAATTTTGACAAAAACATGTGAAAAGATACTTTTAGTGGTCATTAATAGGCATATCCAATTTTAGGTCTTTATATTTAATGGAACGGTTAAAAACTGTTATGCACACTGGCCTAATTATTGTATTTATTTTTTCAAAATGGCACTAAAAATTATTTTTTATATTTCACATATGTATTTTTATAACTAAATGTAGAGAAGAAATCGATTATACTCAAAAGGAACGCCAAAAATTTTGATTTCGTATTTAAATTAATAATAATCATTTTTATCGAAAAAATAATGTTAAAAATATAAATAAAACATTTTTTTTTTTTAAATAAGCTTTTGTAATTATTTGAGAAATCAGAATCCTAGGATTGACGTACCTAGTGATCACTAGAAGTAACTTTTCAAGATTGGTAGATCATAAGTAAAATTATTAAAGAAATTCTAAAATCTTTTATATAATGTGGTTGTTGTTGCTTTGTAGGTTATGTATCTTATTCGTATAATTTCAGACATAATCTCAAATCAGCGCAGTTTTGTCGGATATTTTAGAAAGCTTTGTTAAAAAAACAAGTCAAAAAAATGGCTTCCAGTCGCTGTGCAATGCAAAAACTTCGTGTTTTTCTTTCTTTGTAATCCCAGACCAGCCTCTTCCTTCAGTGGCGGCTCGCGGGTGAAAAAGTAAGTGGAGTGCAAATGAAGCAAGAAAAAATGGCAATAATTTTTTTCCAGAATTTTTTTTATGTGTGGAAGGGGTAGAATATTTTTTTACGACTTACCTAAATTTTATATACTAAATCAATTCTCCTATCCTTCATAGCAGCAAGATAATGGACAAATACAGCCTGCGGCCAGTGGCGGCTCGTGAGTATATTGAAGGGTGAGGCTACATGAAGTTAATTTTGTTTAAATGTGAATAAATTTCCACGTCACCCATGAGGTATTATTCTGCGACGCGTTGACCTTTTTTTTTAATGGAGGTCATCGCCAATAGCCCTACTAAACCATTAAAAACTAAAAAATAAACTCTAAAAAAAGTAAATAAAAAGTAAACAAAACAAGTAAAATATGTACACCTATCACTGAAATATAGCGGTGATTGCGATAATAAAAACATAATTTAGTTTATTAAAACTTAAAATAAATAGTTGTATGAAATAAGATAAAAAACTACTTTTTGTACAGGGTGTCCCATTTTCGTAGGTTTTACGGGGTTTCCAGCTTATGAGTAGAGATAGAGAGATGCGGTTTTCGCGACACCGTGCTACTTTTCGATGAAACTAAAGAGGCCGCAAACAGATTTGCCCTAACCATTTTAGTTTCCGTGCTACAGGGTGATTTTGAAAATTTGTCATTTTCGGACACCCCCTGTAACTCAGCTATCGTAAAATATATTTAAAATGTTTCAACTGGTATTTATAGATTTTTTCACGTAGAATTCAGTGGCGTACTCAGATTTTTGCTGAGAGTCATAGTTTTTGACATATTGGCATAACCTACTATTTTTTAAATGGGACACCCTATATATTATTTTTTCATCTTATTCTTCGTGTCGAGAGCTTTTCAAAAACATACCATAAGTCATATTTATTTTCATAAATAACATGAAAAAATGCATTTTTCTTTAAACGGATTTATGGCATAGCAGATCAATCGAAATAAGAGAAGGTGGCTGTGGAGCCATGGAAAAAGTTAACAAATATTTATTAACGAAATAACAAAGTAACAGCATCAGAAAAAATTAGGAAGTAGGTAAAAGGTAATAATTATAATTTCATTAAAACTACAAATATTGTTCAAATTGTAGACCATTATGTGTCCTACAAGTGTGACAAACTTTAAAAATTCTTTTTAATGCATTTTCTATTGTAAATGACTGTCTTTGTAACTCTGCAAAAGCGTTTTCGGTGGCCATTCTTAGTTGTTCTAAGTTTTCGTATCGCCTTACATAAACCTTGTTTTCTAAATAACCCCACAAAAAGAAATCTAAAACTGAGAGGTCAGGGGATCGTGGTGGCCATCGAACAGGTCCGTGTGTTCCTATCCATCTTCCAGGAAAATGGTCGTTAAGCCAGTTTTGACTTATTCTGGCATTGTGGGCTGGAGCTCCGTCTTGCTGGAAATAAATCCTATTTAGTTGAGCCAAGGGAACATCATCCAAAATTCCTAATGCGTCTTCTAGGATTCGCACGTAACCAATCGAATTCAGATTTCCTTCATATATTTGGTAAACTATTTTTCGGTTGAAAATAAAACAGGAGACATTGAATCCAAATCTGCCCTGACGCTCCCTAGGAAAAATAACATGGTTGTTTTCTTGACTCCAAAATCGCGTGTTGTGTCTATTTAAAATCCCTGAACTAGTAAAATGTGCCTCGTCTGACCAAATAATCTTTTTTTCAAAATCGATATCTTCTGCCTTCATATTTATAAACCAATTGCAGAACTCCAATCTGCACTCTGCATCACCAGGATGCAGATGATGCACAAGTTTGTATTTATAGGGTTTGAATTTGTGCTTTTTCAAAATTTTCTGCACTTTGGTTTTCGGTACACCCGCCTCTTCGTCTATTTTCCTGCAAGATGTTTCAGGAGCTGTCTGAACGAGGGCTAAAACGTTGACCTCAGATTCTTCGTTGTCTTTATTGTAAGTTCGCGATCGAGGCTTGTTAAAAGATCCATATTGGCAAAGATTATTTTTAATTTTTTGAAAAATTCTTTTTTCTGGTTGTCTTCTCTCGGGATATCTAAGATAAAATAAAGCGAACCAATAAAGTCAAAATGCAGGAAGATAAAAAAGAACTAACCTGTTCAGATAAAGCTCTGTCGCCTGATCTGCATCTTCATTAGACAATATAAAACACGCGTTCATATCATACTTCTCAAAATATTCAAATTTTTTATTCTGAGCCATATTAAAAACAATAATTATAATAGACGTCAAGAAAAATTTAAACGCAATAATGCCAAAAATGACAGCAGTAATGGCTGCCTGATCATATTTTTGTTGGCGTTGCCATGGCTACCACAGCCACCTTCTCTTATTTCGATTGATCTGCTATGCCATAAATCCGTTTAAAGAAAAATGCATTTTTTCATGTTATTTATGAAAATAAATATGACTTATGGTATGTTTTTGAAAAGCTCTCGACACGAAGAATAAGATGAAAAAATAATATATAGGGTCTCCCATTTAAAAAATAGTAGGTTATGCCAATATGTCAAAAACTATGACTCTCAGCAAAAATCTGAGTATGCCACTGAATTCTACGTGAAAAAATCTATAAATACCAGTTGAAACATTTTAAATATATTTTACGATAGCTGAGTTACAGGGGGTGTCCGAAAATGACAAATTTTCAAAATCACCCTGTAGCACGGAAACTAAAATGGTTAGGGCAAATCTGTTTGCGGCCTCTTTAGTTTCATCGAAAAGTAGCACGGTGTCGCGAAAACCGCATCTCTCTATCTCTACTCATAAGCTGGAAACCCCGTAAAACCTACGAAAATGGGACACCCTGTACATTAAATCTATACGTCTGTCTTTTAAGGTTGCAAATTTATCTACAATTTGGTCGTAAAAGTTTTGGTCTTCACTAAGTTTTGACAGTAATTCCTGCTCTATTGACATCATTGCTAAACCCGAAAGCCGTTCTTATGTCATTGTGTTTCTTAGGTAGGTTTTGATCCGTTTAAGACATGAAAAATTTCGTTCGGCCGATACACTTGTTGCGGGAATAGTTAAAACTAAATTAAAAAGCTTATATGCTTCCCCAAAAATTGCTTTAAAATCTTTAAATAACAAAGCTATACTTTTTTCGACATCTAAATTTGAAAATTGTTCATCCCTATACAATACAGAAAGCTCATTCTTTAATCTATCTCTGTCAAAAATGTTTGGATAATTTTTTAATAAATTATTTAATAAGTCGTCTGGAAAGCATTTAACGTATTCCGAATATTTTGTGCAATCGACTAAAGCAAAGAAATTTAAATTATTTAAATTTTCAAACCGCGTCCCTAATTGAAGAATTATACAATCTATTATTTCGAAATATAATATTTTATATTTAGTAAAAATATCAAAGTCGCTAGAACATTGCCCTCGACGTGTGTTAGTTGGTAGAATAGTGGCTTTTTTAGCAATATTGAAAAGTTCTTTGAAATGGTCCTCGTTTCTAAATTCAATAATTCGTTGCTTGGCAAGGTTTATTTGCGAAATGCAGTAATTTATATCTAAATGCTTTAACTGTAATATTTGAAACAGTACATCAGTGCAACTAAAAATTTGTTTATAAATATGCGTTAAAAGGCAAAATTCGAAATCATTAAAATGCTTTAGAAATCCTTTTGCACCATTAATAGATTCTGTTCCAGAACTTAAGTCATTAATAATAGTTTCAAATACTATAATTAAATTGTCCCATTCATTAGCCACTAAGTTTAAAATTTTAGACCGTGTATACCATCGCGTTTCTACAGCTCGCGGAATTTTTTTACCTACTCTCTGATTAAGCACAAAAGACCGTTTTGGTGATTGGTGGAAATAATTTGGTATTCTTAATAAAGTGGCAAAAAATATACGACTTTGGGTAATCAGTTTTGTTCCCTGTTGTAAAACTAGATTTAATCTGTGGGCGCAACAATGAGTAAACATAGCTAAAGGAGCAATAGATCTAACTTTTGTTTGAAGCCCATTTATTTCACCTGCCATAACACTAGCCCCATCGTAACACTGCGCGACCAATTTATTTTTAAAGTCATAAGGCTCTAAGCTGTTTTGTATTAAATGAAAAAGGCTCTCTGCTGTTCTATTATCGCTAACGTCAAAAAACCCTAAAAATTTTTCTTTTAAAGATCCGTTGGTCACATACCTAACTGTTATCGAACACTGTGATTTTTCTGTTATATCAGTACTATCATCCGCAATTACGCCAAAAAAACAACAATCGGTGTCATTGATTTCTTTTTTTATATATTCTTGAATATAGTCATGTATGCAACCAATTAGTTCATTGTGTATAGTCTTAGATTGTCCCGTAAAAATATTACTAAATTTAGCACAATGTTCAGTAAGTTCGGCATTTCTTTTTACTAAGCATGCAAATATTTCCTTAAAATTGCCACGGTTAAAAGAATCTGTTGTTTCATTATGACCTCGAAATGCCAAGTCCTGTTTACCCAAAGTAATAGTAACATCAATTAAATAATTTAATAATAAACGGTTTTTTCGAACATTTTCATTATAAACAATTTTATTAAGACTTGCATTTTCTTGTAGTGCATCCGCAATAGTCGCCCTATTTTGCTCCAGTCTTGTAAGTGCTACCGAATTTTTAATATGCTCTCTTGAACTTTCATGCGATTTTACTGCTCGTGCATGTGATTTAAATAACCAATAAAAGCATATCCAGGCTACAGATTTATCGCCTCAAGAATGCAATAGAAAACGCGTGCATCGGCAATCGCCATCCCGCTCTGTCGTAATCAGGTGACTCGCCGGCATCGGCACCGGCCGTTGATAAACAGGTCAGAAGTCGAAACTTTCCAAGCTAAAATTATTTCGCCTCATTCGAGAGCACTTTCTTTAGGAATGGGTTTGCACGGTCGGTTTTTTGATGTGATCAGAATTTATTTTCTAAAATATCTATTATGGGATTATATTTTGTTTTTTTTTTTAATGTTATTATGTTGTAAAACTGTTAAAAAGTATATTTCTAATTGGTAATAGATAAAAAGTTATATAAAAAAATTCTCTTTTCCTTTATTTTGGGGGTGAGGCGCGGCCTCAGAGGCCTACCCTGACGAGCCGCCACTGCCTGCGGCGCTTTTTCTTTTTTTTTTTTTGAAGGCCATTTAGATGGCCAGAGAACACACTTGCGTCATCGTAACATTGCCCTATTAATTCATGTTTATAGTCAAATTTGATCCAATAGAGAATATAAATTCTCCGACGTTCTATCGGAGCTGACATTATTCTAAGAATCTCTCGACTACTGAACCTTCTGAATTAACGTATCTTAAAATTATGGAGCATTGGGAGGTTTGCGTAATATCAGTGGAGTCATCCACTTGCACAGAAAAAAACTGTGTGTTCATTGTTTCGTTTTTTACATGATCATTTAAATAATCAGAATTGCATTCAATTATTTCGTTTTGAATAGTTTTCGACTCACCAGTAAAAACATTTTTAATTTTTTCGTGATGATCTTTTAGTTCTTAGGAACTTCTCGATATTAATAAACCTAAAAGCTTTTTAAAATTCCCCCTATTTATTGACTCGCTGCTTTCATCATGGCCGCGAAAGACTTACTCTTGTTTTGTAAGGTTCAAAACTGCGTCAATTACCAAGCACATAAATAGTATTTAATCGGACGTTTTCGTTAAAATGTATTTTTTATAGTTTAGATTTTCTTTTAAAGTGTCAGCTATAGTGCTTTAATTTTTAACAAATGTTTTTAGTACTAATTCGCTTTTTAAATGCTCCGCTGAGTCTTCATGTTTACGTAAAGACCTTCATATATTTAGTATACCTGCAAATCCTTCCTTATTCCACACTGAATATTTATTGGAAACTAGTAAACAAGGCCAGCAAAACAATTTTGGCAATATTTGACTACTACATAACCATTTGTACACGGAAAACCAGGAGGAGGATTAAAGTTCTTATTAAATGGAGTTTCCAACAAAATGCAAACCACATCCGTGGTCGGATTCATCAATAATGTAAATTAATAAACACACCAAATAAAGTTGTAACCCCAAACTGAACGACACGTGTAGTGTACTGCGTTAGCAATTCACCGAGAACGTTGTATAGCGCTGGTAAACATTATTTTTCTATGCGCACGACGTCATCGAGTACGGTTGTCATCGCAACGTAGTAGAAAAATCGTAAACTAAACACAGCACCTCCAGCAAAGTCGAAGCGGTTTGCGCCACTGTTATAGTTATTATAATAAAGTTCGATTGAAAGTTTTAAAAAGACATGCCGCCAACGGTAAAATAAAATATTTATTCGAGATGTACAGGGTGTCCGGATTTGGTTGCAAAAGCAGGGTATCTCGCTTATTTTTAAAGATAGAACCTTGCGGTTTTCACGAACCTGAGCTAATCTTTTTTGAAACTCATGAAGCCGTAAACAAAAATTTCATAGCCTTCTTCGTTTATGAGATACAGGGCGAAATAGAAAATTTTGCATTTTGGGACCCCCCCTCGTATCTCGGTTATCCTTTAACTTAACGCAAAGGGAAAAATTGCTGTTTATACAGTTTTTTACGCTGGATCCAGTGGCGTAGTCATATTTTTCATTTGAGTTGTTATTTTTTAGATATGACCCAAAGTTGTGTTTTTTTAAATGGGACACCCTGTTATTTGTCCAGAAATTGATTTGTCCTTTTAAAAGCTTCTCAAAAATATATAATAGTATGGGTCTATTTTAAACAACAACAAAAATCCTAATTTTTATAATTATCATCCCAAATTTTGCAGTAGGCCATGCAAAACAATGCTGCCTTTTATTTAAAGTCGTTAACAATATCTACATCCTAACAATAAATCAAAATAAATATGTAATTAAATCTATTTATCAAAATATGTACTGATAATTTCGCACCAAAAAAAGTATCACCTACCTAGATTTATGTAACACAAGAACAAAACAGTAATAAATTATTATGTAACAAGCCTTTCAGCAAAAATCAACTGTCGTATAAGAACTACAGTAACCAAGGAAATCAAAAGAACTGTTCAAACTGATTTCCATTTTGTTCTATGCATGCTTCGCACAATTTTCGTATTCGTTTTAGGGAATTAAGCAAAATAACGGAAATCTTGGACATTATCATCGTGGTCTTTGCAAATTCTATTTTCCAGATATCCCCATAGAAAGAAATCTAAAATCGACAAATCTGGGGACCTAGGAGGCCATCTTATAGGTCCATTTGTTCCGATCCATTGATTATTGTCCAGAAACAATCTCGTCATTCCAGAATTGTGTGCAGGAGCACCGTCCTGTTGAAAACAAATTTCGTTAATTTGCGCTAGAGGAACATCGTCAAGTAATTCAGGTATAGCTGTCTCTAAAATTTCTGTATAGCGATTGGCTGTTTGATTTCCCTCAAATATATAAAATTTTATATGTGTTCCTAATATGAAGCAGGACACATTTAGACCAAACCTGCCCTGCCGTCTTCTGGGAAATATTTGGTATTGATTTTCCTGAATCTACTATTGTGCCTATTGAGTATACCAGAATTACAGAAATGTGCTTCGTCTGACCATATAACTTTCCTTTCAAAATCTCTAACCATATCGCATCTTTCTCGAAACCAATTGCAGAAGACTACCCGACGCTCTGCATCCCCTGGCTGTAAGTGCTGCACGAGCCTAAATTTGTATGGGTGGTATTTGTGCTTTTTTAGAATTTTTTGAACTCTAGTTTTTGGAATCCCTATGCTCTTTTCACTGTCCCTACAAGAGTTTATAGGGTAAGCTTCTGCATTAGCCAAAACCGTAACTTCCTCAGCCTCCCGATTTCCTTTATTATATGTTTTCGTACGAGGTTTGATAAATGATCCGTGATTACGTAAATTCTTTTTTATCCGATAAAAAGTGGATATATTAGGTTGCCTCCTTTCTGGATATCTAAATAAATATTAAGCAATAGTATTTCAACATACCTAAAAATTAACTATCTACCTGTTAAAATACATCTCAGAAGCCGCTTCAACATTTTCATTACTTAATATAAAACAAGCTAACATATCGTACTTTTCATAATGTTCGAAAGTTTAATTTTCTTCCATAATAATACAAATATATTTTTACACAATAAATAAATACAAAAAACTAATTTTATATACGCGTACAAAATTGGGAAATGTCATTTGCTTCCAAGAAAACAAAAGAAAACGGCATCGTTTTGCATGGCCTACTGCAAAATTTGGGATGATAATTATAAAAATAGGATTTTTGTTGGTGTTTATTAAAATAGACCCATACTACTTTATATTTTTGAGAAGCTTTTAAAAGGACAAATCAATTTTTGGACAAATATACAGGGTGTCCCGTTTAAAAAAAACACAACTTTGGCTCATATCTAAAAAATAACAACTCAAATTAAAAATATGACTACGCCACTGGATCCAGCGTAAAAAACTGCATAAACAGCAGTTTTTCCCTTTGCGTTAAGTTAAAGGATAACCGAGATACGAGGGGGGTCCCAAAATGCAAAATTTTCTATTTCGCCCTGTATCTCATAAACGAAGAAGACTATGAAAATTTTGTTTACGGCTTCATGAGTTTCACAAAAAAATTAGCTCAGGTTCGTGAAAACCGCAAGGTTCTATCTTTAAAAATAAGCGAGATACACTGCTATTGCAACCAAATCCGGACACCCTGTACAGTTTATTTTTTGCCAATTAGGTGAATAAATGATTGTAAAAATTTAAATTTTAAGAGATATATTATAAATACAGTTAGATGTTTGCTTGTTTATTTTTCCTGGTGAAGTAGCATTTTTGGTAGATTAATTTCACAAGTATCAAAAGATCTCATGCTATCTGTCACATATAGTTTTCTGTAATGCAGGTTCCTAACTAGACTAATTTAACCTTTTAAAGTCGACAAATCTAGTAACCTTCAGAGAGGCAATTTTTTAGCTAAAAATTTTCATAAATTTGATTCACTTCAAGGCAATTTTCTTTTAGTTTTCGTTTTCGAACCCGCTTCTTCAAAGTATCTATTTTCAAGTAAAGATTTGATCGGAGCAGATAAAAAAATTGTAGCAGCTACCTTTGTACCCAGCATGTATAGCAACGACACTAGATTACAATGGTACGAACGTGCGAATTTGTATTTTATTACTAGTAATAACGTAAGTATGTTTTAATTTACTAACTTAATCTGTGGTATATATAAACCCTTAACTATTATGCGACGATTTTTTGTACACTTATGGGGAATCTTTGTGGGCGTAATTTAAAAACATTTTTATATACAGGGTGTTTCAGAAAAAAATTATATATCAAAGTTTCATTTTCTTAAATGGAATACCTTGTGTATTATTGGTTTTTTTTATTCCACCTGAACGTATGTTTTGTACCATATACCCAAATTCAATTGTTTTCGAAATATTGACGTGTGAAAATTGACACTTTTGTGACTTTAAACGGTTTGCACTTTCCTATATTAGTTTTCGATTATGTATCGATTTATGATAACTGTTCTGGGTAAACTGGACGTTACATTTTTTTAAGTTCCAGTTTATCCGGAAGTTATCATAAATCGACAGATAATAAAACTGAAACTCACACTCAAAATGCTTTATTGTCTTAAGAAAATCTCGTTGACAAAGCTGTACAGAAAAACAATGTTGAAACATGATATCAGGTGGAACTAAATAATGTACCAAATGGATAATAATTTACCAAAATTAAAATATATAAAATATTCAGTTAGTCATATTATTAAAACAACATATAAAGATTAAAACAACATATACCTAACAAGCTGTCACACATTTAAAAAACTTAAAATATAAAATCATTACAGTTGTACTGTACAAAAGTGTCTAAAATCTGTCTGTAAAGAAATCATCAATTCGATAATAGGCTCTCACACAAAGAAGTTTCTTAACCTCCTTTCTAAACTTCACCAAAGATGGTATCAATCTAAGGTGTTGGGGTAGGTGGTTAAACAATTTCTTACCATTATAAATGATTGAGCTTTTTATACGAGAGTTAGAAGGGATAGGTAGTAAAAGCAAATCAGGGTCTCTAAAGTTATAGTTAGGCTTATTTCTTAACTGACTTTGGTGTTTATATTTTTTATAAATCAAGCACACAGTCTCTAAAATAAACAAAGAAGCTAACGTCAATATACCATGCTTGACAACTAAAGGTTTACATGAATCGCGAACCGTTGCTCTACACATATATCGCACAGCCCCTTTCTGGAGAATTAAAACACTTTCGAAAAGTTGCATGGAGCATACCCTCAGAAACAAATGCCATAGCGGAAGTGCGATTCAATTAGGGAGAAGTATACGCTCCTTACAGTACTGTAATCATTTAAATTGTTTGAAATTACTCTAATGGCATAACAACTTGAAGCAGCTTTGGACTTAATGGAATTTATATGAAATTCGAACTTTAACTGGTTATCATTGTTTAGACCTAGGAATTTATTTTCTGTTATATTGTCCAGTATAGCATTATCCAAACTTATATCATCCAAGTTACACCCAAAAGAGACTATATTAGTCTTCGTAAGGTTCAAGGATAATTGATTTGAATCACACCAACATTTAATTATCTTTGTATCATTTTTAATATTCTCACTTGGGACCTTACTCTCCCTGTTATGCCAAAGTATGGTCGCATCATCCGCAAATAGGGTGAATCTGGCAGATATATTAATACCCGCGATGTCATTTATATATAACAAAAACAAAATGGGTCCCAAGACTGAGCCTTGTGGTACCCCAAACTCCAATTCTTGATGCCCTGATACACGTCCCCCAAAAGAAACACACTGTATTCTGTTTTCCAAATAAGACTTAAACCATTTCAACGGTGTCCCCCTAAAACCATACATTTCAAGTTTTCGCAGCAGTATTCTATGGTTCACGCAGTCAAACGCCTTTGACAAATCACAGAAGACCGATGCGGCAACCTCCTTCTCATTCAGTCTTACATAAAGATTTTCCAAGAATGAAAACATGGCATCACTTGTACTTTTTCCTTGTTGAAATCCAAACTGTTCCGATTTTAGAACACCATACTTGGTTAAGAATGCAACCATTCGGACTTTTACCAGTTTTTCTATTATTTTAGACCATATTGGCAGCAGCGATATTGGTCTGTAATTCGATGCTAGGTCCTCTTCTCCCACCTTAAATATTGGAATGACTGTCGCCATCTTCAGACAATCTGGAAACACCCCCTTACAAAACGAATCATTAATACAGTCTGACAGCACATACAATATGGTATCCGAAAGTTCAAGGAATATTCTTATTGATATATTGTCCCACCCTGTAGCTCCGTTTCTCTTAATATCCAAAATGATTTTTTTCGGTTCATAAATGTCTGTTAGCAAAAAGAAAAATGAGTCGTATCGAACAGGTACATTTTTTAAGAATTCAGAATAACTGATACTTGAGGACAATCTGTTCTTCAAAGTAGCAGCAATGGAGCAAAAAGCTGTTCATTTCATCTGCTGAGAGGTTTGAATCTCAAGTTCTCTCAGTAAATAAATAAAATAAATAAATGCTTTATTGTCAAAAAAAAATTTTACAATTTTGTGGACAAAGCTGTTGTAAAAAAATAGTTTACAAACATCAAAATTAGCAAACAAAACAAGACAAAAACACATCATAAATATTATAGAAAAATAATATTTAAATCAGGAATTTAGAATATTAATATTATAGAATCCTAAAAGAAGTACATTAGAAATGTACTTTGTCAGTCGTACTATGTTATAAACATTTTCATAAATATAATGTAAAAAAATAAAAAAGCAAAGTAAAAAATAAAAAAGTACGAAACAATTAAAAAAAATACATATACAAAGTTCGGTAAAAATGGTTGGTAATGGCAACTATCACACTAGGGGTTCATAAGGATAAAATTATGTGTTGTAAAACTCGTTCACGGTGTAGAAGGCTCTTTCCAGTAAGAATGATTTCAAAGCCTTGCGAAATGAAGTCAGAGATATTATGGATTTGATGTTAAATGGCAGGTGATTATGCATTTTTTTTGCATTGTAGATTACTGATCTTTTAATTAACTCTGAGTGTGGGGTTGGAAGATAGAGATCGTGCTCAGTATTTCTGAGAGGGTAGTTGTGAGAAGGTCTCTCTAATAGAGCAGGTGCGTGCTTACGAATTAAGCAAACCGATTCCAAAATGAATAAGCAAGGAAGGGTTAGTATTTTATATCTTTTAAAGAAATCTCGGCAGTGAGTTCTACTGTTAAGTCTCAGTAGGTAACGAACAGCTCTTTTTTGTAGTATAAAAATTCGATCAAATTGAGTCGCACAACATGTACCCCAGAATGGAATACCATATCTGAGGTGCGACTCAACAAAAGCAAAATAAACAGTTCTAGAGGTAGAAAAGCTAAGCTCCTCGGAAACAGATCTTAACGCAAAGCAAGCAGAACCCAACTTCCTTGATAAAGCGTCGATATGTGGATCCCATTTTAAAGAATCATCTACAAGAAGCCCTAGAAATTTTACAGAGTTTACGACATCAATAGTGGTGCCATTAAGGTCAAAGGGTTGCAGCGTGTTTTTATAAGACAAGACTTTCGTTTTAGAGATGTTCAAACATAGGAGATTAGAATCGCACCAGGATTTAATGGTGATTAGGTCATTAGATACAATCCTATGTAGGTCCGTGAAATCTGGGTGGCTCCACGTAAAGCTGGTATCGTCCGCAAAGAGACATATTTTTCCACTAATGTTCCACAGTTCATTTATAATTTTCCAAGCTTCACTCTGCTTGTTGTCTGTATATTCCATTCTCCTACTGTAATAAAGATCCTTAGCACACTTAATCGCCTTTCTTTAAATACGTCTGTAATTTGAGAAAACAATACCAAAATATTCATTAGTCATAAAATATTTTCTAATGTAGCAAAGAGACCTCATTCTTCTGGGTGAAACCTTCAAACCCTTCGTAATCCAAGGCTTTTTTGACTTTTTTTTAATATTTTTAATCGGAATTGATTTATTAAATATTTGACATAATGATGTATGGAATGATTGCAAGCGATTCTCAGAATTTAGAAGAGAGCGCCAGTTTACATCATCACAAGAAATCGAGAACCTTCGGTAATTTTTCCTTGTATACAGTCTTCCCTTATATTTAGTTGTACTAGATATCTTGAGCCTAAAATTAAAATTACATGAAACCGCATCATGATCTGATAGACCTGCTTGCAAAACATTACAGGTTAGTTTATCTTTAGGAAAATTAGAACAGATATAATCAGTCAAGGTTGATGAATGAGGGGTATTTCGTGTAGGTTTGTCAATAAACATGTGTAAGTTAAATGATTCTAATACATTTCTCAAATTTATAGTATTGTTATTAGTGGTGTCCAAATGTTAATATTTAAATCTCCACACAAGATAACAAGTGCATTAATAGGTAACTGAGACAATAGAATTTCTAGCTTAAGTAAAAAATCACAAATGTCACTGGTGATCTATACAAACATAAAATATATAAATTATAAGTACTACAATGAATCATTGAAAATTCAAAACATTTTTCCTAAATAAGATAGTCAAACTTGTCGCAATTTAACAAGCATTTAACATATCGTCTTTAACAAGGTTGGATGTACCTCCGTGTGATGACTCTTTTCGACAATATTTGCTCAATAATGCATAATTTGGTATTAGAATTTGTTCATCAGGTTTTAACCAGTGTTCACAAAGAAGAACCATGTCCGGATTTTCTAAATTATCTAAGAAAATGACTGACTGTATGTTTAAACAAACTAGGTTAAAACTATATTGTTCATTGTATTCTCTAAAAAAGTCTCATTACTCTCGTGGTCTGAGTTTGTCGAAGTACGAGTATTACTAATGTTTATCAGCAATGATTTTTCAGATTCCAAATCATTATCTTGAACATCATTTACACAGGGGTTGTTTATCGGATCAGGAACATGACAATTAACTACTTGAACTGAAGGAATTACTAAGTTAATATGATTTAAAGACGTAGTTATATAAGTATGTAACAGCTTAGCAATATATGAAACACTTCTGTTATTAAAATTACGTAGATCTGTATTCATTTCATTAAGTCTTAATGATATGTTGCAAGTATTTTTTGAGAAATTATAAATACATTTCCTAAGTTTGGATAATACTATAGCCTTTACAGTACTGGAGTTATACTTGTAGTATATAACAAGATTTAGAAATTTTGCCAGATATGTTTTTTAAACAAGTACTATTTATAAATTCAATATTATTTACATTGAGCAATACAAACTACAGTGTCACCTTGTCCATAACCAAGTGTCGCCTCAAAAATGTTTTTAGAAACTTCCTGTAAGTCTATTCCTGGTTTAACAATACCTTCCACTCCATATATACAGCGTGTCCCGAATTGCAGTGTCTAAACTTTAACAGCGCATTCTGCATTCAAAATAAGCCCTAATTTTCTATATAAACGTATATCGGCAAATGCTTCGTTTTCGAAATACAGGGTGTTAAAGTTTTAAGAAAAAAAATTGTTTTTTTAGTACTTGAGATATTGTTATTAAATTTGGTAAACAGCATTTGAGTAACAAAAGGCATTATTTGATTTTAAATATTTTTTAATTCTTTATCAGTGGCGTCCGTACAGGATTTTTTATTGAATATTCTTGAAGAAAAAAATGGTACGCTACTGCTTTTTCTGAAAACAAAAATGATTCCTAAAATCCCCACTCAGTTTGCAGCAAATTTGATCCCTTGCCTTTTTTTCGTGCGATGCAAGTATTTCGAGTTAAAAACTAAAAACTATTTTTATGTATGGCGTAGTTAAAATTTCCATTATTGTTAATTATTTCAGAGGCAAAGCCTTTAACATCTTGGTATGCCATGATTGCATTTTTGTGACAATTGAACAATTGCTAGTTTCGTCTTTAAAGTGTGACATTTGAGTTTTTAGAGTAAATAAATGTCAGGTACATTACAGTTTATACAAAAAGGTAATTATCAGTCTAACTAGTGATTTCAAAATGGAGTTATTCAGTAACTTTGAGTATGCTGATATTCATTTCGTTTATGGTTTCTGTAATGGAAATGCATATGCAGCAGTACGTGAATACCAACGAAGATTTCCAAATAGAAGATTACCTTGCAAACAAGTTTTCGTTAAAACGCATTTAATGTTTAGGAATTTTGGACTCAAAAAGAATCCGATATATAAAGGTAGGAGAAATGAACAATATCGAAATGTAATTTTAAATAAGTTTGACAACGATAGGACATTAAGCCTACGAAGAGCAGCTCATAATTTACAAGGCAACGCAGTTTTTGTTTCTAAAAATAAGGTTCATTGCGTTTTGAGGAAAGACCACATGAAGCCATTTCAGATGCAGCCAGTTCAAAACTTACAACCTGGTGATGCCGAAAAACGTGTCAGTTTTTGCAATTGGTTTTTGCGCCAAATAGAGGAAGACGAGAACTTCTCAAAAAAAAATTTATGGACTGATGAAGCCACATTTACCCGAAGCGGCTCAGTAAATTTCCATAATTTTCGAATCTGGAGCCATGACAATCCACGTGTTGTACGAACTAGAACATTTCAGCAAGAATTTTCTGTTAATGTTTGGTGTGGTGTAATAAATGAATTTTTTTGCGGGCCCCATATTCTACCACCACGCCTAGATGGACAGTTATTTAATGATTTTCTGCAAAATGAGTTATTTCAATATCTAGAAAATGTTCCTCTAAATCTTAGAAACGAATTCTGGATTCAAATGGACGGGGCTCCCGCGCATTTTGCACTTGTAAATCGCGAGTGGTTAAATAATAATTATCCAGAACGGTGAATTGGACGATTAGGAGCTACAGCCTGGCCACCACGTTCCCCTGACCTCACACCTGTCGTCTCTTTGTGTGGGGTTATTTGAAAAATTTAGTTTATTCCAGACCAGTTCATACAAGAGAAGAACTGATTCTAACGATAGAGCAAGCCTGTGAAACTTTGCGAGCCAATACGAATTTTATACGCCATGCCACTGACACAGTTAAGAGCAGATGCCGAAAATGTGTCGAAGTTAGAGGAGCTCATTTTGAGCAGTTATTGTGAATTTTAAGGGCCACATTAATCCTTAATGATATTTAAAGTGCTCTATAATTTTTTTTCACGATCTAAGTTAATAAAAGTTTTTGTAAAATTAATTACGAACTTAGTTAATAAAGAGTAGTTTCTGTAAAATGAAGTATCATCTTCAAAATTGAATTAATTCTAATTACCGTTTTACAAAATGAATCGACGATTTTAGAATTATAAACTCATCTGTCATACTTTAAAGACGAACCTAGCAATTGTTCAATTATCACAAGAAAAAGCAATCATGGCATACCAAGAGTCGACAATGAAGGAATGATGGTAAGTACCAAGGACATTAGATTTTAATAGGTTGCCTGCTAACTTCTGCGATGTCACCCTGATAACCCAAACATAATGCAAATCTCCATTACAACGGGTCGATGACGTCATCTCTCCTTAGTTGTCAGACAAGCTTTTATTTTAGAAACCCTACATACGTTGTTCAGAAATTATGAACTCACCCGGAATGCTGAAATAAATATCGGAAACCAAATAATTTTAAAAACTTGGTGTTAAAGGTTTTTGCCTTAAAGGTTTTGCTACTGAAATTAACAATAATGGAAATTTTAACTATGCCGTACATAAAAATGGTTTTTAGTTTTTTACTCGAAATCCTTACACCGCACGAAAAAAAGACAAGGGATCAAATTTGCTCCAAACTGAGTGGGGATTTTAGGCATGATTTTTGTTTTCAGAAAAAGCAGTAGAGTACCATTTTTTCTTCAAGAATATTCAATAAAAAATCGCGTACGGACGCCACTGATGAAAAATTAAAAAATATTTCTAATCAAAAAATGCCTTTTGTTACTCCAAGGTTGTTTACCAAATTTAATAACAATATCTCAAGTAATAAAAAAGTTATGACTAAAAAACAATTTTTTCCTTAAAACTTTAACACCCTGTATTTCGAAAACGAAGCATTTGCCGATATATGTTTATATAGACAATTAGGGCTTATTTTGAATGCAGAATGCGCTGTTAAAGTTTGGACACTGCAATTCGGGACACCCTGTATTTTTGTCCAAGAGAGAAGACAAACGAGAGGAGAAACCTCTAGTTGTTTCGTCTCCATACACTAACACCTTATGTTTGATTGACCTTGTCCTTTCATTCATGACTTCTGTCTCATCACTGCAGATTTCCTCTTATCTATCATCTGATCCTTCAGAGATGATTCTGAATAGTACTTGTGATGGAAAATATCATCCTTCAGTTTCTCAGCCTCAGCTGATAGCATATGGCTTTCGGCAGTTATTACTTCAATTGATGTTATCATATCTCGATTTATTGCTCTGAGCTCTTCCATGTCGGTCGTTAGTTTATTTATTGTTTGTTCATTTTCCCTTTCTTTCATAATGCTCATTTGAGGCTCAAAGAGCTCCGTCTGGGACATAGGTTCAGTTTGTGAAAAAGCTTCTAAGTAGAATTTAATATCCGTCTGACTGTCGCTTTCATCCATTCTTTTAGAATCAGTTTGGGTAAAACTAAGATTGGAAAGTGCAAACTGTTTTACTTACATTAAAGAGGTTTAAATTCTACGGGCCATTTAAAGACACAAAAAAGTCAATTTTTAAACGTCAATATTCCAGAAACAATTGAATTCGGGTGTATGGTATGTTATACAGAATATGCATAGAACTTTTGGTAGAATCCAAAGACCCAATAATATACAGGGTATTCCATTTAAGAAAATATATTTTTGATATATTTTTTTTGAAACACCAAAAAAAATATTTTTAAATTATGTCCACAAAGACTCTACAAAAGAATGTCTCAAAATATTTAACCGTTCTCGTTTGAGAGATCCTGTCGTATAGATTAGACCACCCTGTACAGGGTGATTACACGCAGTGTCCACCCATTTTATTTATTTATTTATATATCGTACAGTTAGTTAAAAAATACGTGCTATTATTTTTTGTATACTTTGTAATAAGCATTTTGATATGCATATGTTACAATTAGGTAAATTTAAATGACCTATTAAATTTCATAAACAGTCAATTTTCAAAAGGATTTCTCTTAATCAACATAAAATTTCACTTTCGTTCGTATGAATTAAAATATTAAATTGCCATTAATTTAATTATGTAAGGAAAAACAGTCTCAATGTTATAAATGCTTTAGAGGTCAAATTAATTATTCAAATGATTTAAACTATAAAAAGATATCCTGTCGCCTCCCGCATGGTGCGAAATTCTTCTACCACTCATATGTACAGGGTGTTCTTAAGATTTGCACCACCTCATACATATTAAAAGGCATGTAACATGACAGTATCAAGCAATTTTTATGTCAACAATGGGCGTAAGTATTCTTAATAAAAGATGATACGCTGTTGATTTTCAAATTCAATATATTACAGCATTAAATTTACAAATTTTTGCCAAAGTCAGTATGCAATATAAAATAGTTATTAAAATATAGGTCCATTAAAGACAACACCTACATTATTACTTAATTTAATAAAATAAAATGTAAAAAAAAAACAATCCTTAAATTAAAATCTAAAAATTGACTAATGTCATAAAAAGCATTATCCAAAAGAATTCGCTTGATATTTGAGCTAAAACCTGGAGAAGACAAGTTTTTCAAATGTCTTGGCAATTTATTATAAAGCACGGGCCCATAATAGTTTACTGAGAGTCGGCTTCTCTGAAGCTGCAAAAAGTCCATCCTTATGTTGCCTCCCTCCCTTGTTGGGTAATTGTGATAGACATTGTTAGTGGTATAGCAGTTGCTGTTCCTGTGAGTATACATAAGGCATTCATAAATATATCTTGATGGTATAGTGAGTACTATTAGTTCAATAAAGGTTTGCTTGACGTCCTCCCTGTATCCCTTCTTTGCTATTATTCGAATAGCCTTACGCTGAAGAGCAAATACCCTTGCGAAATGACAGGAATGTCCCCAGGCCAGTAGTGCATAGGTTGCTACTGACTGAAATGTTGCATGGAATGCCTGCATCATTACTGTAAGTGGAAGCACCTTTACCAGACAACGCAGCAAATATAGGCTACTTGAAAGCCTCCGAGCTACATGTTCCAAGTGTCTTTCGAAAGTGAGTTTCGGGTCCAGGTGTACCCCCAGGAACTTTGCCATCTCAGGATTGTCTTCTGGAGTTTCCCGTAGTCCAAAGATCATTGCAACGGTCTTCTCTGCATTCAGGGACAGGCGATTAGCTACAAACCAATCTGTTAAACTCCGCACATCTTGCTGGCTGACATCCAACAAGTCAGTGCAGCTCCCCTCCATTTCTCGCCACAGTGGTGTCATCAGCAAAGAGCCACAATTTTGCTGTGGGCGCTGCAAGCTGCAAATCATTTATATAAATCAAGAATAGAAGGGGGCCCAGTACGGAACCCTGGGGAACACCATGTTTGACCTCAGCGCTGTCCGACAGATGCTCCCTGTAAAAAGTCCGCTGTCTCCTTCCCGCCAGCCGCTTAAATACTGGAACTATTTTTGAGTGCTTTAAAGAAGCAGGGAATATACCTTTTCTAATGCTAAAGTTTATTAATTTGGTTAAGGGTGATATTAGCTGGTTTTTAAGCTGTTTGATCATAGATGCATTCATGCCATATAAGTCTTTACTTGATTTATCCTTTAGTAAATTTACTGCATCTCTTACCTGTATAAAGCCTACTTCCCTTTTTAAAAATGTAGCAATTTTATTTGATTTTGTGCCAGTTTTAGTTAGAGTTGGAATTGTTTAAAACTCTACAAAAATGATCTAAGGAAATACTTTTGTTGAATTGTGAGCAATTTCAACTCCAAATAAAACTGGAACCCACAATACTGAGCCAAATAAAATTTGTCTTTTTTTTTTTCTCGAAAACGACTTATCACATCACAATATACCAAAAAACATTTGTCCTAAACAAAAAGCTGGGGTAAATTTTAAAAAATCAGTTGTGTACTATTTTATAGTTGGGGATGCTTACCCATACCTACGCCCATGGTTAAAATAAAAACTGCTTAAAATGTAGCCTTTAAAAAACCATGAAGTTGCACTAAATCTTAATCAAACATCTTTTAGTGTTACAGAATTACAAAAAAATCCTACTTTTTTTTAACCTTTAGCACCCTGTATTTCGAGAATAGAGCAAATGTTGATGAATTTTAAAGCTCAATATATTTTGCTAGTGGGCCGATTTTAATGATTTTTAGCAATTTGTAGCTAAATTATTTGACTTTTTACTCTCATTCTAAATTAAAAATGAAAGGCCCTGTAGAATTATTTAAAGTAAGTAATTTAAAACTCATTTTATTGTCAAGGTACAACTTTTCTCGATAATTTGTTTTTTGTTCCATCTCAACAACTTTATTTTTATTGGAGATATGCGCTTTTGAAGAAGACGCTAACGATTTACAGTTATTTTAGCATTAAAAGGGTGCTTTTGCTTTCAATTAACATACCTATAAATTGAAATAGTGTTTATTGTTTTGGTTGTTTCATACGCTAGACATCGAGAAACAGGCCCTCGTAGGAGAACTTCCAATCGAGAAGATCGCTTTATTGTAAGTTTATCGCTAAAAAACCGACGTTGGCCAGCTGTTCAAATTCGTAATGAATTGCACTACTAAAGCATGTAAATGTCAGCGAACGAACTAACATGGAGTGATTTTGATACAACGTCTTTACACTCTAGTATCTCCAAAGACTTGGTTATAATTAAGGCTTGGTCCGATTCCAATATGCTTTGTTTTAACGTCGATAAAACGGTGGCGTTATCTTATAAGGGAACTTTACAACCACTTCAGGTACATAACAGCAATATTGAATACGTAGAGTCGGTTAAATTCCTGGGTTTAAATATAAATAACAACCTAAAATGGTCTAATCATATTGACACCTTAAGTAAAAAACTTTCTACCGCCTGCTTCGCCATTCGATCAGTTTCAAAAGAACTAGACGTTCCTTCTGCCAGACTTACTTATTTCTCTTTATTTGAATCCCACCTCCGCTATGGCCTTCCCTTTTGGGGCTGCTGTACCACCGAGCAATTTCGTAGTATTTTTATGCTTCAAAAGAGAGCCATTCGTTATTTGTTTGGTCTAAATAATAGAGCTCACTGCCAATACTATTTCAAAAAACATGAAATATTAACACTTCCTGCATTATTTATTTTGGAAACGGTATGTTTGCTGAGAAAACATATAAACACCCTCCCAGAAAGGCCACAACATGTATACCCTACCAGAAACTCTAGGCATGATATTTATCTTCCCATTCCTTCCACAGAATTAATAAAAAAATCAATTATTTACAACGCCATAAAACTTTACAACAATCTGCCAGTACATTTAAAATCTATCCCTATGCTTGCACAATTTCGAAAAAACACCAAAGCATACCTCATTTTTCTGCGGCAATAAAGCATACTTTTGTTTGTTTGTTTGTTTGAACTGTAAGAAAAAGGTTAAATGACGCAAATTTTATGTCAAGAAGGCCTGCTTCGGGACCATAATTAACTAGAGACCAGCTTATTGTATGTTTTTATTTTTCCCATGGTTTAATAGGTCATTCTGTAAAAATTTATAATCAGAATAAAAGTTACGAAAAAAATTATTTAAACTTTTGTATCTCCAATAAAAATAAAGTTATTGAGATGAAACCAAAAACAATCAAGAAAAGTTGTACCTTGATAATAAAATGAGTTTTAAGTTCCTTACTTTGTTAAATGATTCTACAGGGGCGTTTCAAACTTTCGCCGAGATAACAACATTTTGTTTTCCCTCGTATAATAGACAAATGGGAACTTTCATTTTTAATTTGGAAGGAGACTAAAAAGTTAAATAATTAAGCTACAAATTTCTAAAAAATCATTAAAGTCGGCCCATAAATAAATAATTCAAGGAATCACCTTTAATATGTACTCAACATTTAGGAACAACCTGTATATATTTATATATACACTTTAGCTAAGAATTTTAAGCATTTTCAAAAACAATATGTATTGTTAAATATGGCTTATGTTTTTAGGAATTATATTGTATAAGTAAGAACGAGGAACCTTACGAATATGCGGAGGAGCATACTGAAGATATGACAGAAGAGATGTCTGTGTTCACCAAAATGAACCCTCGAGTTCGAACGAGTGAAGTAAAACATACTGCTAAACACCATATGTTTCCAAAAGATATGGGAAACATGACTTACAGAGAGGTAAATATAAAAAAGGTTTTAAAATTCTCAGTAAAAATGCAATCTACAAAAATTATTATCACAATTTTGAGAAATTGTTTAGCTTAGTTTTTTTTTCTTTTCTTGTTTTTCGTCTAGTCTCGTATTGTTACATACATTTAGGTCATAATGATCACTTGTGAATCAAAATACAAAAGTTCTAACCACACCACACCACAACTTGTTACGTTCTGGACGCGCGTTTCGTTAACCAAGTTAGTATCATCAGCAGATGATACAAACTATCGACCCATTTCTTTATTATACACTCTCTCTAAATTAATTGAAAACATTGTAAAGCAGAGAGTTTAGAACTACCTAGCGTCTGTTAACCTAATTTTCCGTAATCAGTTTGGCTTTCAAAACGCAAAGGGAACACATGGCGTCATATTTAACATTTTGGACAGTGTCTATACCAATATAAACCAGGGAGAGGCGCACACTGGTTTATAATTGATATTTACGGGGACATTAGTCTCAAAACTAAAAACATTAAAAATCATCTATATCGTCATAAAATGATAGCTGGATAGTTATTATGCCTATTTGCTTTTTCTCGCAGGATATTATGAAGTTGGCGATGGCTGAAGAGATAAACTTTTTGACACCAGTCAAAATATTCGGTTTAAAGCTGTCAGTGGTTTTTTTAATCGCGCGACGTTGTGCTCGATTTTATTGTTATTTATTAATTCGAAAAGTACAAAGTTTGTATCTAGTCATGTCGAATAATCTAATTGGTAAGTTTATAATATATTTTTATTATTAAAATTACAAATAGTCATATTTTAAACTTAATTTATTGAAGGCATGTTCCACATTTTCTTTTTTTTTTCCTTCAATTTCGTTTTTTTAAGCTTGTCATTAAAAAAGTACCCTCTATACCAAATCGGAAATAGATTTGAATGAACACACATTAATCTAAGAAATTATTTCAGGCCACCTTAAGGTGCGCTAAACTGCGCCAATGTACAGGGTTTTTTTTTATATATTGCCACCCCCCTTATCTTTTTTATTTGACATTTTAGAAAAATGTGTCCCAAATAAAAGTTTAATGGTTTCAAATGAATTTTTATGAAAACATTTTTTTTCATATACAGGGTGTTACAGAAAGTCTGGGCGTGGTCCAAGTTTCTTATTTCAAATAGGTACCCCATTTTTTTATTGAATTTTCGGATTCTCCTGAGAATTTTACATATTTTTTTTAAGGGATATTCTATACTTAAATCTAAAGCCTAAAGAGATATTGTTATTTTTTGAAAACTATTATGTAAAACAGGTAAACATTTTTCTGGTCGTAAACTGGTCATTGACGGTGATCTGTCGTTCTGTCAATTCATTGAAAAGATGCATTACACTGACGAAGAAAGATGTGATATTCTTCGCATTTTCTACAAGAATAATAATAATGCTTGCGCGGCAAGAAGAGAATATCAGCGGCTTTTCCCCATGCGAGCTATTCCATCTCGAAAAACTTTCAAAAATATTGAACTTGGCTTTCGAAATCG
This sequence comes from Kuschelorhynchus macadamiae, assembly GCA_030620095.1. Classification (NCBI taxonomy): domain Eukaryota; kingdom Metazoa; phylum Arthropoda; class Insecta; order Coleoptera; family Curculionidae; genus Kuschelorhynchus; species Kuschelorhynchus macadamiae. The sequence continues at coordinate 180,205 of JAUTXW010003638.1, forward strand.
AATGACTGTTAAAAGAAAAAAACGTACTGCGATGAGGAGGAGGAATTAAATATTTTATTATTTTTTCAAGGTAGGTTAATAGAAATTACCCACAGGATATAAAGTAACTTACGCAAATATTAATTATTTTCAGAAAATCCAAATGCAGCCTTAAAAGACGTATCAATTTTTTTTAATAAATCTATTTTCAAAATTTATTCGACATTAAAAAAGCATGGATATTTCCCATACAAAATTTTACCCGTCCAGAAATTAACTGAAGATCAGAAAAACCAACGAACCATGTTTTGCCAGGAAATGTTGCTGATGAAAGATGAAGATAACAATATTTTTCAAAAAGTTTTATGGTCAGATGAATGCGCCTTTAGTACTGCCGGGATTCACAACCGGAAAAATGTTAGATTTTGGGCAACGGAAAACCCTCGGGCCATGCGTGAAATTAAAACCCAAGGTCGGAAAACTTTAAATGTGTGGTGCGGGCTCCTTCACAACAAAATTATTGGACCGATTTTCATTGATGGATCTTTAAATGGAGAAAAATATCTAAATTTATTAAATAATGATCTGGAACCTATTTTGGATGACTTACCCCTCCGTCAATACAACCAAATTATTTGGCAACAAGATGGAGCCCCACCACACAATGTTTTTGCGGTCCTAAATTTTTTAAATCAAAATTTTGAAACGTGGATTGGTCGGACTGGACCGATTCGGTGGCCGCCCAATAGTCCCGACTTAACACCTCTTGACTCTTTTCTGTGGGGATTTTTGCAGAATAAAATATATGAAACTCCCACGGAAGATATAGAGGTGTTAAGAAGGAGAATAATTGAAGCCATTGAGGATTTAAACAATAGTCATGCACAATTCATTATTAATGCGATTAATAAAATCGAAGCAGATTATACAAATTGTATTGAAATGAATGGTGGACATATTCAGCAATTATAATATTTATATTTCATTTCATTATTGAATTATTTGATAATATGTAGTTTTTTGTAATAAACACAGCGTCAAAAAACTTGGACCCCTTCATAAGACGCAATGCAAAAATGCTCTGTTTCAAGACCTTGTATCTTGAGTAATAAATGATCCAACCATGTGATTAAAAAAAGTGTATGTTAACGAATAGCAGGGCTGCCACTTTTAGCCACATGAAATATTCTATTGTAATTAGAACGCTCTACAGAGTGTTTAAAAGTTTCTCAACATTGCATTGCGACTTATGAAGGGGTCTAAGTTTTTTGACGCTGTGTGTAGTTTTTAAAATATTCTTTTCTGTTTTCGTTAATATTATACATATATTTTTTAAAAACATGTGTTGCCTTAATTAGATTCATATGCATATTTCCAAAATTCGATGTTTTTGGAATACCCCATAGAAGGAAAAAAATCCACGTCTGATATTTCAAAAAATATTTGTTTAGATGGCGATTCGTTGGAAGATGGTGATTTCTGTTCTGGTTGCCTGTGTATTTTCGTTATTCTCATAAGCTATGCGAAGGTTGTCGGATTTTTCCTCATCGGAAATGTGACATTTTATCCAGAAATTGACAGAAAGTCTACCAAACAGTAAAACAGTCACCGTCAATGACCAGTTTACGACCAGAAAAATGTTTACCTGTTTTACATAATAGTTTTCAAAAAATAGCAATATCTCTTTAGGCTTTAGATTTAAGTATAGAATATCCCTTATAAAAAATGTGTAAAATTCTCAGGAGAATCCGAAAATTCAATAAAAAAATGGGGTACCTATTTGAAATAAGAAACTTGGACCACGCCCAGACTTTCTGTAACACCCTGTATATGAAAAAAAATGTTTTCATAAAAATTCATTTGAAACCATTAAACTTTTATTTGGGACACATTTTTCTAAAATGTCAAATAAAAAAGATAAGGGGGGTGGCAATATATAAAAAAAAACCCTGTACAGGGTGTTACAAATTCCATGTGAAGTATGGGGACCTCGTTAACTATAATAGATACAAGGTCGGTTAAATTGGAGCAATGTTACGCATTTTAATGCTTAACAATATTTTGTTTTGAGAAGTTAAAAATATGTAACCGTTTTGGAGATATCCGAACAAACCCGAAATTTTGCGACATCGTTTTTATTTTTTTTTAGTGTATTTCAAGAGATATTTTAAAATAACTGTCACATACTCAAAGCCATTTTTTCCTCTTTACAAAATTATACTATTAATTTTATAATCCGACGTTTCGTCTTCGAGCAACCATCATCAAGTTTGGTTTTTTAAAATAGTCCAAAAAATGTGTTTCTACCTTAGTAAGCTTCTATTTTAATTCTAAATCCAACACACTTTTTATTTATTTGACGTTTCGGATTGAAAAAACCATCATCAGTGCTAGTTTATGATGATTGCCAAGAAACGAAACGTCGCGTCATCGAAAATCTAATGACGCCATCTTGTAAAGGAGAGGAACTAGTATCATTTTGTAGAGGGAAAAAAGTGGATATAAGTATGGGAGATTTATTTTAAAAAATTTCTTGTAATACACTCAGAAAGTTAAAAACGTTTCGCAAAATTTAGGTTTTTTCGGATATCTCCAAAACGTTTACATATTTTTGACTGTTTTAAACGTGATATTATTAGGCAGTAAAATACGCAACTTTATTCCAATTTAACCGATCTTGTTTCTCTTTTTGTTAACGAGATTCCGATATTTGGCATGTAATTTTTTTTTTTTTTGGCAGAAACCACCCCGGCTGCGGCTGTAAAGCGCATAGACCTTTTTGAATTTCTGCGAAGTAATGGCCGAGTTTGTAAAAAACAAGTTGCCTATGACTCGGGAAGATGTTATCAAAACGAAAATCAGTTTCTTTTCAAACAAACTTATTAGTAGATGGCGTTCTAGTGGAAGAAAGTATCAAAACTTTCTCAATAGAAATTCTGCTTGGCTGAAACAGACAATTCATAATCGAAAGCAACTTATACCTACAAAATCTAAAAATAAAACCCCAACTAGAAAAAGTTTTAATAGTGTTTGCACCCGAACAAAAAGAAGACGCTGCTTAAAATTGTTATCCTTTTACAGCCCGGAAGAATTGGCATTTGCTGCTCGTATGAGCTACGTGAAAGATGGAAAAAGAAATATAGCTGAGGCAATTAAAAAAGTGACTACCGGAAGTAATACATTCGTAAGAAAAGTAAAAGAGGGTGGCCATTCTCAATCCAAAATAAAACAATATTCACCGGAAGAAGCGTTGGCTTTAATAGTGGATACTAAAATGACAAAAGCGCAGTATCTGAAGATTCGAAATGGGGGTATTGAAAGAAATTGTAACATATATCCAGCATATGAAAAAATCCTTAAAGCAAAAAAAGAGTGTTACCCTGCAGATATTTTAATTTCGGTTGTGTAAGACTCTAAGCCTTCTCGATCACATTGCCAATCGACTAAGTATTGTACAAAAAGAAGTGCTTGGACAAGTTTTGCTTGATAAAAAGTTTTTGTCTGTTGAACTCATTTATAAATGGGGCTTCGATGGGAGTTCCAGTCATTCAATGTATAGCCAAAAATTATCGAATCAAAATTCAGATTCAGATTTATTATTGACATCTATAATTCCTTTACAAATGAAAAGTAAATCAAACGTAGTAATGTGGCAAAATCCCCGTTGTTCTTCTACTCGTTATTGTATGCCAATAAAAATAGAGTTTATAAAAGAAAATCGTGATGTAGTTCTTAAAGAAGGCATAGAAGTGGAATTAACATTAACGGAAAAGTAGTTTTAGTAACATAAATTAATGAAAACCATGATAGATGGAAAAATAATTTTCATGTCATTTTCAATGATCCTCAGATCCCCGTCACTGATACAACGCTTTATTCGCAAATATGATTTTTTGGCTACATATAAACTTGCAGAATCCAGTCAAATTTTTCAAAAAGAAAAAACTATATAATTCAAAAATTTAGATCCGAAACGGGTCTTCTGGTTGACATGGTGAAGCAAGGTAGCGGGAACACAAATAATGGGAACAGTCATCTGACATCAACTGCTAATTTTCAGATTTTCAATGATCCCTTATTGTATGGATGGTCAAATTCAAAAAATGATACCTGAAGCAAGTGTCCATAAAATCTTGATTCATGGAGCGGATGTCATGGATTCCCTTCTACTTCCAATAGGCAAGTAATTTAATACTTATTTTTTTACGTAACTTAACTAGTAATTTTTATATTTATTTACTAATATTTTCTTGACAGGCAATACCTAATGTCGAAGTTGATTTTAGGTCAATTAAGTGAAGAAGCTTTGGAGGCGCGACATAAAGAATGTCGTTTTTTCCGGCAAAATAATGCAAGAAAATCGAGCCGAACAGACAATATAGAAGATCTGTTACATGCACTGCTAGTATCATCGGATCCTGTAGTTTCTCACTTAGACCTATGCCCAAAAGAAAATTAACAAAACTGTCCAACCAAGTCATCAACCTTTTAGAAACACCTAGCTTTGTTCACAACTCATCAGACTATATCGATTCTTCATCTGAGAACGAAGACACTGAGTGATTCGGATTTTGGTACTTAGTCATTAGTTTTACACATTTTGGCATATCTTTCCTTGTAGTTTAAACTTCTTTAAATTCTTGTTTGTAAAAGTTTCGAAATCTGTTCTTTTCAAATTTAATTTGTATTAGAAATTAATTTAGTTCCCTTGAACGATCTTTAAACCGAAATTTTCTCTTTTGCAAACACAGCATCTCCGTATTTTGTTACTTATCACATTGCCTTTTAATAATTGATAAAAACATTTTGGTTTAAATCGGCTTATATGCAGGGTGTTAATATTCAACATTGAATATTAATAATGAATTTAAAGGTACTTTGTGACAAATTCTAGCAAAAATTATTATTGTTTGCTTTAAATTTTCTAAAAATTTCGATAATCCTGTATATTTGCGAAACGATGCATTTCCGGACCTATCTTTATAGGGACTTTTTTTCTTAATTTTGAGCCAGGAAATTGAAAAAAAGCAAAACAATAATTTTCTTTTTAAATTAAATAATATTTATTATAAGTTTAATTGTTAAATACAGAGGAAATATTTCATTCTTCATTAACTGAATTAGATTGCTCAGCTGGCGCAGATGGATTCATAACAGGTTCTCCAGACTGGGTAATTTTCGCGAGAAAAGCAATGATTTCTTCTTTAAACCTCCTCCTGTCCAATTCTGGCACCTGCTCTGGCCCGTATATAAAGCCGATCAAGACATCTCTGCTCATTTCCCGCAAAGCGGGTCTAAAATGTTTGTCGAATGCTTTGACCATGAGCTGCTCCGTGCGACTTCCTTCGGATATATTATATCTGTTAGTATTATTGCCATTATTATTTAAAGACATATTTAAAATCTTACTTTCTTTTAACGACAAACGAAAATTAGTAGCTAATGAAAACTTCTTTTTGACATCCGTCATTACTATGGCAACGAGAAATCAAGGCATGCCTTGACTGTATTTTTCATATATTTATGAATTATTATGCAAAACTACACGTACTTTATTAAAAATACAATACATATTCGTATAAAATAATAAACCTTCCTAATGTGAAGAGACAAATTTGTACTCTTTACAAAATGCTTGTTCCCGCATGACCTTTTTATCTGCGAACTTTGACATAATAATTAATTCGTATAAATATTATATATTAATTATGTTTTATTTAAAATTAGATATAAGGTTACTTAACTGTGTAACAAACGAAATAATAAATAATAACAATTACTAAGATTTTGCCCTATTATTAATACTGATGTTTTTCTTTGTCAAGAATTTTTTTTCGAAACCTTAAAGTTTTCTTTAATATCATTGTAATAAACATGAAATTTATGATAACCCAAAAAAATAAAAATCTAAATTTTTTTTTCAAATATGCCTAAATTTGAACAAAAATAAAACTGCCAGATTGATTTGATTTTGATTAAATTATAAACGTGTTTAAACTAAATACAAAAAAATCCGTATTCTTATTAGCATAACTTTTAATTCTAAACAACTTTTCTTACAAACAATTTGCTGATTTTTTTTAAATAAGGGCCTTCTAGTCTTGTGCAGTTTTTATATTTTATGACCTACCCTGTATACTGTTTGACTTGGAACCAATCTAAGTGCATTTAAAATGGTTATTGAACATGGACCAACTTTTGACAATAATTGTATTTTGGTAGAGCAAAAAAATTAATTTAAAAAATCCCATATATGTATATCCTACCACCCTGTATATTATTACCAAGTAAATCCGCCTTTCACATTATCATAAATACTCTGAAAACCTTTTTACTTTAATATTAAATGAGTTAGAAAAATTAGTTACGAAATATATTTAGCCTGCCCACATGTCCCCGTAATATCGCAAAATAAACCAGTGTGAGGCGGTGGCAGCGGAGTTCTGTGATCTGTCAAAAGCGTTCGACTGCGTGGACCACGGAATACTGTTGTCAAAGCTTAAGCTTTATGGATTCAGGAATTGTGCGCTTGGCTAGTTCGCCTTCTATCTTTTGGGCCGTAGCGAGGTGGTGGTTGTTTCTGGTTGTCGGTCTTCATCTCTAAAAATTGATTGTGGGATTTCTCCTTAATTTAGTTCAGGTGAACATCACTGGTAAATTCACCATACTTCCATGGCCTGGCACCATAAGAATGTTACTCAGCTGAAACAAAATATTACTAGTGAAGTATTGGAAATTAAGAAGTGGTGCAGTTCTAATCGTCTTCCCTTTAACATAGAAAAAACTAGTATTGTAGGGTTTAGAAGACTCGAGTTTCCTTGTAGTTTAGATACTATGGGGGCTGTAACGAATCAGTTTGTGGCATCTTAGATTTCATAAAAAAGTAGCATGGTGATGATAAGAAATTCGCATCTCTCTTTACTAATAAGCAAGATACCTTTAAAACAAATGAAAATGAAACACTTTGTACAGCGTGATTCACTTTATTTACCTAATTTAATACCCCCTAAATGTTTCAGAACTTTATATTGTATTCCATATACCAACGCCCGGGGTCGACGGTCTTGGCCTCGCATAACGCCCAGAGTTGCCATTCCTCGCCGGACTGCATCCGATTGGTTGGATAAATTCGTATATAGACAAGCATAATTTTTTTAGTGTGTTCCTAAACAAATGGACGTTTCTAGTAACACCAAACCACAAATTATTGCGCGCGCTCTAATTGAACTGCGACACGAGCAGTCAATGTAGTCAATTTATTTGTATCTGATGAACTCTTTATTTAAAGTAGTGTTGTTTGACACCCACCTACAACCTTCTTATAAAAACAGAAGTTTGAGTATAACATAGTTGTAGGATTTTTACTCTATTTTCTTTTGAGATTAATCAAAATTTAAAAATATTGTATACACAAGATTTTTGTGCAAACTTTGAGGTAAAGGAGAACCTTTATTGTCCATATGATGTAAACGGTTTATTTGTTGATAAAACTGATAAAAGTTATAATCTATTTGTTCTGTTTTCAGTATTTGGAGGCTCCAATTGGAACACTTCCTCCAATAAGATTTTTGGCGTCTTCTTTGCTGCAAAGTCTGGTGATACAAAGGGAGGAACCTCCAGGAAACTCTGAACTGTAATTTATATTATTCGTAATATAATTGTTTTTATTAGCTTTTGTGTATTTTTTTAAAATTAATTATTGTTTAATTTGTATATCAAAATTTTGAACACTTGCTCAACAAGCCTTTGACCTCTCAAATCCAACGACATAAAGCAAAATAGTAAAATGACGTTCGACTTGACATTATCAGTGGCACTGCTAGACAACACTTTAGTATTGTAATAAGCCATTTAGTGGCTACAAATCAGTCCAGTAAGTTGTTATTTAGCTGACGATTGAAATAAACGTATATTATTACTTATTTTTGACTTGTAAATAGTGTTGCAAGCAAACGTCGACAATGCGCGGCGTCTTTGTTGCAAGCCGTTTAAACATTGCATGGGCGTATTACCACTTTATCTTTTCATATTAAAAAATAATAAAATATTAATTAATATAAATGCAGAAATAGTATAGGTTGACAAAAAAAAAATTTTAATCTGTATGCTTGAATGAACTTATTAGGTACACAGATTGGGAATTGACAAAGCGCAAGTATCGCATGTTGAGAGTATTAATGCATTGAATTTAGATACCCTCGAAATCCGAACATCAAGCATTGCCCATCTTTAGGCCACAAGATTCTCACTAATCAGGTTGATTGTCTAGAGCAGAAACTTTTTTACCAAACTATAGCAAAACAGATGTTCATGAATGTAGTTATAAATCGATTTATGACTCTGTACAATAAACCCATTCCCTATGGTTTCGAATATAATTCGAAGAAGAAAATGAAATTATTTATAACTGTCTTAATTTTTTTTTCTTTTATATATACACAATTTTTTTTCTAATGTGTTCCTTGTGTTTGTTATTGATATGACCATTCGTTTAATCATAAGACCCAATGGTTGTTCTTTTTCTATTGTTTTGTGTTTATCTGGGCATTATGTGACCTTAATTGTACTTAGTTTTAGCAAAGTTTACAGAATTAACATACAAGTTCCGTCAGCCGGCAAAACTACAATCAGATTTGGAGGTCAAAACCGTGACGCTCACGCAAAGGGACCGCAAGCTATCGCTGGCGTTTCTCACAAAAAAAGAGTGTGGCAGTCGGGGTAATAGAAACCGTAATATTGTCGCCGCTGGTGTTTCAGTAACGCGCAGGGGAAGGTGGGGCATTTCATAAACGTTTAATAGAGAAAATGCAGAGAAAGAAAAATAGGTAGGTATGTGAGATATAGAATATCGGTCGGTTATTGTTGTAATCCATTTTATAAAAGGAAAACGAGAGAATCTGCTGAAATTTTTAAACATAGAAAAAACTCACACATAGGGTCACAGTTGGGCAAGTACAAGTCGGTCCGCCTGAATCTCTCTTTCAGTGTTCAGATCTCGTGGACTAAAGATCTGTGAAGATGCCTGGAGCATCGAAACGTCGAATAGTAATTCCAACTTGACATGGTCTAATCCCAAGAACCATGATTTCCTAATTGAATAAAGCCATGAAAGCATCTGTTCCATGGGTAGAACACAAATTTCTTTGATATCCCTCATTCAAATTACTTTTGCCCTGGATTGCTGTCAGACCAGACAGGCTCTCTCATTTTATAAGCCCTCCCCATAGAACCCCTTCCACACAAGAAACGTTAGAAATGCCAACAAAAGATCAACAACTACCGATTTCTTCTCTAGTCAGAGGTCAGGTTAAATATTTTATTTAGATTTCACTATTATGGTGTGTTCCTTTTATTAAGTTATAATAATATGTATTTTGATCCTTACTTTTCTCAATTTTCAATTTTTCTAGGTTAGGTTCTTAGTATTTTAATATTCTTTATTTAAATATTATGTATTTCTGAAAGTTACCAATAATAACAGTTATAATTTTAATCGAAATAATCAGTTGTGATATGTCCTAGGAAAAATGAATGTCCAATTAAATTAAGAAATAAGAACCACGAGGTTTTATTTAAAAACTACCCGTATTCATAAAAAGACGACAATTATTGTTATTTGTTTTTAAGTAAACATAAAAAATAAAATGAAGTTTTTGCTAAGAATTTTGGTATTACAAACCTTTTTACTGAAGTGATTGAAGTGTTCTTCTCAGTTTAGAATTTCTTTATTTTCGTAAGTAACATGGCCATTCAATGCTAATATAAATCCCAAAAATAGCGTTGCAGTTGTGATTTAAAATGTTACTTGTGACACATATTTTAAAAAGGAAAAATTGCATAAACAAAAAATAATCTGTAAAATATGTTAAGTTTCCATACGAAAATCTGCTTAGCTAAAATGTAATTTTAATCACACCGGAAATCATATGTATATCCTATAACCAGAATAATATCTTTTAAAGTTGGAAAAGGTGGTTCTTTTTATTTCCAGCTTGTACCAAACAATGTATGCATTCAATTAGTTTCAGTACATGTCCATTCTGGAATCATAAAACTTGTTTTTAGCTTTTTCACTATCTACTCTGCAAAACCAGATATCAAGGAAACACCCACTAAACAGATATCCTGTTTAAAATATCAATACTGAAGAACAATTCATATTAGTTAATAAAATTAGGGCCAAAAATCTTTCTCACATACTTTAGATCAATCATTGCAGCTGTTTTCTGTAACATAATTTTTTAAATAACTTAAGATATATATATATATATATATATATATATATATATATATATATATATATACAGGGTCCTGCAGCTCACCTCCCGTCTTTTATTATACCTAAACCACTTATTTTAGAAAAAATATTTAAAAGCCACTATATGCTGTTGATTAGAGAGCACATTTTAAAAATATTCTTGATTATACAGGGTGTTACAAAAAATAGTGGCGCATAAAAGTTGAATTTTTTAAAATCGAACACCCTATTTTTTTTTACTTTTTTGGAACACTCTTTGCCTAGTCTACAGACTCCTAGAATATTATCTCTCTTTTTTTAATAGTTTCGGAGAAAAAAGGTAAAATCGAAGAAAAAAAAATTATAGTCTACATTTAAAATATTTATAAAAATTAGATAAAACATCTTAAAAGCTAAGGTAACCTAGCAGCTTACTGCAAAAGGTTTATAGTTATTCTGCTACGAGTATTATAAGTCTTACTTATACAGGGTGACCCAAATTCCATGTCAAACGTTGCAAAATAAAAAATTATTTTTCTCCATTTTTTCAAATGGAACACCCTATATATTTTTTTTCTGTCAGGTACAGAATTAACAGATCAACATTTTTTATTATTACACTTATCTCAAAATTCCTGAAGGTTTTTGAAATATTCTTAAAAAACTAATGTTGTACTTTGTTTTTCAGTACGATAATTGAATAAACTCACTAGTAATGTGGAAAAATGGAACACCCTATATATATTTTTTTTTCTGTCCGATACAGAATTAACAGATCAACATTTATTATTATTACTTATCTCAAAATTCCTGAAGGTTTTTGAAATATTCTTAAAAAACTAATGTTGTACTTTGTTTTTCAGTACGATAATTGAATAACCTCACTAGTAATGTTCATACCTTCGCGATTTTAAATATTAGATAGGTCAGCGTAGTTTTAGCTATGGGGAAAAACCTAAAATCCTAACATTTTTTCTAATTACGTTTGCTGCATAAAATTTAAATTACTGCCAAGAGTTAAGGCTCGACTTAAGGTGTAACAGCTTTATTTAACATTATTAACAAATATCTAATTATTGCTAAAATTAATTTTTACTTAGAACATATGTTCGATATGTCTTCCATTCTCTTCGAGGCATAAACGAAGACGGGTATGAAAAGATCTTCCTACTATTCTTAATACTTCGGGCGTAATACTTTGAAATGCGGTTCTAATCCGTTGCTGCATATTTTCGGGAGTTGTTGGAGGTTTGTTGTAAACAATTTCCTTAACGTAGCCCCATAGAAAAAAATCTAATTTCGTTAGATCAGGCGACCGGGGCGGCCACGCACTTGCTCCCTGTCTTCCAATCCATCGATCTGGAAAATTATTATTTAAATGATCCCTAACTGGCAACGAAAAATGTGCTGGAGCACCATCTTGTTGCAACCACATTGCATTTCTCAGATTAACCGGCAAATTTTCGCACAAATTTGGCAAGTGATTTTCTAGGAAGTCGAGATACATGGCTCCAGTTAAATGTCCATTAAAAAAATGGGGACCAATAACATGTTCACCAATAATTCCCCCCCACACATTAACTGACCATCTGTGTTGTAGATCAAGCTGCCTAAAAATTCTTGGATTATGGTCGGCGTAGTAATGGTAGTTATGACGATTTACAAATCCATTCTTATGAAATGTGGCCTCATCAGAGAATAAAACTTTATCAAAAAAATCAAAGCTTAACCTAATTTTAGCTTGTGCCCAATTACAAAAGTCAACACGTTTCTCAAAATCTGCTGGAAGGAGTTCTTGATGCAACTGAATATGATATGCATGAAATTTATGGCTCTTTAAAATTCGCTGAACAGTTCTTTCGCTTACTCCTACGGCATCCCCGACTGCTTTTTGGCTAACAGAAGGATTTTCCGTGACAGCTAATTCATTTTCTTCCGTTCGAACGCGCCTATTTCTAACTGGTCTTGTATAATTTACATTTCCCGTTGCCATAAATCTCTCTAATAAGTTCGTCATGCTCCTTCTGTCTGGGTGCCTTCGTTCTGGATAATTTTGCGCATAAATCCTACTGGCCAAAAAGGCATTTCTATGCGATTCTCCTAACACAAAAACCATATCAACCAGTTCTTCGCGGGTGTACTCCATGACGATAGAACGTTCAAATAAAACTTCTAAACAGTGACGCAAACAAACGAAAAATGAACTACGTAGAAGGTAAAGACCACTATATGAAAAATCCGATAATTATTTCAATTTATAAAACTTAAAAAACGAATAAGTAAATTGCCGATATGTTTTAGTTGTTTGACAGTTTCTAGACAATTTGTTTTTCATGGCCTACTTAAATTCTAGTTAATAATTTGGGCAACACTTGTCAATAATATTAAATAAAGATTAAGGCCGTTTTACATGCTGCAAGTTTCTTGAAGCAAGGGGTTGCACCTGCAAGATATTGCGCGCAATTTGTCTTGCAGACTGTAAAGCGGCAGTTGTATTTCAATTGCAAGTGTCAGCGTATGCCTTTGTGCAAGTCTCTTGCAACTTGTAGGAAGACCTGCAGCATGTAAAACGTCTTTACGGCTTAACTCTTGGCAGTAATTCAAATTTTATGCGGTAAACGTAATTACAAAAAATGTTGGGATTTTAGGTTTTTTCCCATAGCTATAACTACGCTGACCTATTTATTATTCAAAATCGCGAAGGTGCTTACTTATGAACATTACTAGTGAGGTTATTCAATTACCGTACTGAAAAACAAAGTACAACATTAGTTTTTAAGAATATTTCAAAAACCTTCAGGAATTTTGAGATAAGTGTAATAATAAAAAATGTTGATCTGTTAATTCTGTATAGGACAGACAAAAAATATATATAGGGTGTTCCATTTTTCCACATTACTATTGAGTTTATTCAATTATCGTACTGAAAAACAAAGTACAACATTAGTTTTTTAAGAATATTTCAAAAACCTTCAGGAATTTTGAGATAAGTGTAATAATGAAAAATGTTGATCTGTTAATTCTGTACCGGACAGAAAAAAAATATATAGGGTGTTCCATTTGAAAAAATGGAGAAAAATTATTTTTTATTTTGCAACGTTTGACATGGAATTTGGGTCACACTGTATAAGTAAGACTTATAATACTCATAGCAGAATAACTATAAACCTTTTGCAGTAAGCTACTAGGTTACCTTAGCTTTTAAGATGTTTTATCTAATTTTTATAAATATTTTAAATGTAGACTATAATTTTTTTTTTCTTCGATTTTACCTTTTTTCTCCGAAACTATTAAAAAAAGAGAGATACCATTCTAGGAGTCTGTAGACTAGGTAAAGAGTGTTTCAAAAATGTAAAAAAATATAGGGTGTTCCATTTAAAAAAATACAACTCTTATGCGCCACTATTTTTTGTAACACCCTGTAAAATCAAGAATATTTTTAAAATGTGCTCTCTAATCAACAGCATATAGTGGCTTTTAAATATTTTTTCTAAAATAAATGGTTAAGGTATAATAAAAGACGGGAGGTGAGCTGCAGGACCCTGTATATCTGAAATTTTCTGTATTATTTCAAACTAATTATTAATTTGCACACAGCAATATGTTTGTTCTTTTGGTTTCCTCAGCAATAGTAGATTATTTGGTCAAAAGAACATTGATAAATAAGTCTAGGAATAATTTATACTCCACCCATAGACTATGTTAACTTCAATGGGAACTTGACTTAAATTGTATGAGCACCATAAAATGTAAAACTATTATTTTTATTCAAGTGTCATGATTATTGTTCGATTCCTCCTCCACATTTTCAAGTCTTTTTTTCAGTCTAACACAGCGAGGACAACCATTCTTCTTCCGTTCTATACAGTGCTTATGAAATACAGCATTGCAGTCTTTACAAATATGCGCTGTCACAATAAAAGGAAACAAAATTTCCTCGTTTTTACAAATTTCACAAATATGGCCTCTGCCACGGCAAACTTCACATTCCATCTTGATATGCTTAGAATAAATATCCACTAAGTCGTGCAACATCGAAGGCAAATCTCCTGAATGGGTGTCCACCAAGTCCTGAAGGCTGTACATGTCCGCGTTCTCGATGAGATTGGGCCGTTCACATTTCCAGAGTAGATGTTCATCATGGGCCTTCCTACACACTATCAAATACTTTCTGATGCCTTGTAGCTCTTGCCTAAGTCTTTTGACTAGGCTTAATTCTTGAATTCGAGAAAATAACTTAGGATTCAGCTTCTCCAGGTTTATTAAAGGCCTCGTTGCAGTCACTCTCAAGATCTGAAGACTGGCTTGCGAAACTTGACGGGGCTCGAAGTCCCAATTATGGATCACTCTGGCCGGAACTATGGCTGAGCTGCCCCAGTGGCAAGCGGAACAGTAATAGAGGCCGTTGTAATCGCACCGTCGTACATCCAACCATTCCTTTTCTACAAAACCATACAATTATTAATTCAAAACAAAAGGGACTTCTTTAATGTGTGCAGTACTGGGTGCAATATTAAATAAATTCAATTAATTTTGTGATGGTCAACTACAAATATTTTTAAATGTCTAAATATATAGATTAAAAATAAGCAAAAATAAACAAAATGAAACATATAACTTGTCTCAAGGTATTCCTTAATTAAAATGATAAAGGATACTACTCAGTAAAACACAAGAATTTTTGTAACTCCACTAGAATCTCACAAACACTGTACATAATTTTTTTATACATTCACAATAAGTGGAGAACAAAAGCATGTCACTATGGTCAAACATCACTTTCACACTTTGAACTTGCCATTAATTAAAAAATTACTTTAATTATTTTAAAAGTCAAAGTCAAAATATTGCCTAAAGCAAAATACTTATTGACAACGCTCCAGTGGCGGCTCGTCAGGGTAGGCCTCTGAGGCCGCGCCTCACCCCCAAAATAAAGGAAAAGAGAATTTTTTTATATAACTTTTTATCTATTACCAATTAGAAATATACTTTTTAACAGTTTTACAACATAATAACATTAAAAAAAAAAACAAAATATAATCCCATAATAAATATTTTAGAAAATAAATTCTGACCACATCAAAAAACCGACCATGCAATCCGTGCAAACCCATTCCTAAAGAAAGTGCTCTCGAATGAGGCGAAATAATTTTAGCTTGGAAAGTTTCGACTTCTGACCTATTTATCAACGGCCGGTGCCGATGCCCGCGAGTCACCTGATTACGACAGAGCGGGATGGCGATTGCCGATGCACGCGTTTTCTATTGCATTCTTGAGGCGATAAATCTGTAGCTTGGATATGCTTTTATTGGTTATTTAAATCACATGACTAGCGAAATATTCCAACGGCTTCTTTTTACGTGGTGCGTGCGGCTGAGAAAGAAATAGGAAATAGATTGCGATAATCGCTGATTGAGGGCGTTCTGTCTTTTAAGTGAATAAATACGCGTGAGTAAGTTTTTGTTTTGTTTTGATTTGCTAAGTTGGACCGTTCCATTTTTTGTATTTGCTTTTTGCTTTTGAAATGAATCCTATTCACGACATTATTGCTTCATTAATTGAAACGCCTTTTTTAAGAAGAAGCGAAACTGAAAAGAAACAGATATTAGGTAGCCGTCCGACGCCGAAAATTTTAGCAATATTTAACGATAAGAGGCAAGGTAAAAAATATTCAAGAACTTTTCAAATATCTTGGTACGAAACTTATAGGTGGCTATGCGGAAGTATTTATAAAGAAAGCTTATATTGTTGGCCTTGTATTTTATTAGGTTGCGTCAAAAATAATTGGAGTTCAGGGAGCGGATATTCGGATTTAAAAAATTTTTCACGAGCAGTAAAATCGCATGAAAGTTCAAGAGAGCATATTAAAAATTCGGTAGCACTTACAAGACTGGAGCAAAATAGGGCGACTATTGCGGATGCAGTACAAGAAAATGCAAGTCTTAATAAAATTGTTTATAATGAAAATGTTCGAAAAAACCGTTTATTATTAAATTATTTAATTGATGTTACTATTACTTTGGGTAAACAAGACTTGGCATTTCGAGGTAAAAGAATTCCGCGAGCTGTAGAAACGCGATGGTATACACGGTCTAAAATTTTAAACTTAGTGGCTAATGAATGGGACAATTTAATTATAGTATTTGAAACTATTATTAATGACTTAAGTTCTGGAACAGAATCTATTAATGGTGCAAAAGGATTTCTAAAGCATTTTAATGATTTCGAATTTTGCCTTTTAACGCATATTTATAAACAAATTTTTAGTTGCACTGATGTACTGTTTCAAATATTACATTTAAAGCATTTAGATATAAATTACTGCATTTCGCAAATAAACCTTGCCAAGCAACGAATTATTGAATTTAGAAACGAGGACCATTTCAAAGAACTTTTCAATATTGCTAAAAAAGCCACTATTCTGCCAACACGTCGAGGGCAATGTTCTAGCGACTTTGATATTTTTACTAAATATAAAATATTATATTTCGAAATAATAGATTGTATAATTCTTCAATTAGGGACGCGGTTTGAAAATTTAAATAATTTAAATTTCTTTGCTTTAGTCGATTGCACAAAATATTCGGAATATGTTAAATGCTTTCCAGACGACTTATTAAATAATTTATTAAAAAATTATCCAAACATTTTTGACAGAGATAGA
Organism: Kuschelorhynchus macadamiae; assembly: GCA_030620095.1. Classification (NCBI taxonomy): domain Eukaryota; kingdom Metazoa; phylum Arthropoda; class Insecta; order Coleoptera; family Curculionidae; genus Kuschelorhynchus; species Kuschelorhynchus macadamiae. The sequence continues at coordinate 197,085 of JAUTXW010003638.1, forward strand.
TTAAAGAATGAGCTTTCTGTATTGTATAGGGATGAACAATTTTCAAATTTAGATGTCGAAAAAAAGTTTAGCTTTGTTATTTAAAGATTTTAAAGCAATTTTTGCGGAAGCATATAAGCTTTTTAATTTAGTTTTAACTATTCCCGCAACAAGTGTATCGGCCGAACGAAATTTTTCATGTCTTAAACGGATCAAAACCTACCTAAGAAACACAATGACACAAGAACGGCTTTTGGGTTTAGCAATGATGTCAATAGAGCAGGAATTACTGTCAGAACTTAGTGAAGACCAAAACTTTTACGACCAAATTATAGATAAATTTGCAACCTTAAAAGACAGACGTATAGATTTAATGTACAAAAAGTAGTTTTTTTATCTTATTTCATACAACTATTTATTTTAAGTTTTAATAAACT